>JAVTVY010014422.1:0-66879 GCA_036873755.1 Hanleya hanleyi
GTGTGATTATAGGTGAATGCATCAGTCCATTTGTCATGCGACCATGAACTGTAGGTTGAATCACTTCACATTGAAGCCGCATAACAGCTGCAATGTTATAATGAGGCAACATATGATTATATATCAGATATGTCGACAGTCCATTGTAGCTATACCATTTGTCTTGGCAACAGTCCATTTGGCGAATCATTAGATCAGACGATGTGCTCTCTGTGCATCATTCACAAGTGCATGTTGACCTACAATGGACTGTCGATCGGTCCGATGATGATACAATGGACTGTCGTAATATCAGACAGACAGAGAATATACTACTAATGGTTCATATTCCTCTTAAACACACACAAGTGGAAGGAATCGAGAGATGAATGAGTCAGTGATACATGAGGCAGGTAGTAAGTTCCCACGTGTTCATTTTGTGCTCATTTCCTCACACTATAATTCGATGCTAATACCTACAATGGACTGTCTACCAACACCTAAAAACACCTCTCGCCGCAAAAATGTTTAAAATTTTTGTTAACTTGAAATAGTAATAACCCTACGTTTGGTGACAATATAGTACGATATTTCTCCTTCAAAATATGACTGGACACCAGTAACCATACCTGTCATCGATATGCTGAAAATCGTTCATTTTCGGCTGTGGTCACTGTCGTCTGGTCAGACACACGCCCACGCTTGATAACGAAAGCACTGGAAAACCTACCATTGACTGTAATTTGACACGTGACCGGCGGTTTTCACCTATAATCATACTTGTTGATTCAGTAGGGTGAATATGGTCCTGGAGAATAACTCCATAAGCAAGTGTCAAATTGGCTTTAAAAAAGGATGTCGAACTAGTGATCACATTTTTGTGATGAAAACCCTCATAGATAAATATGCTAAACGCAAAGGAAAGCTATATGCTGCCTTTATAGACTTCAACAAGGCTTTTGATAGCGTGTCGCACAATGCCTTGTTCCTGAAAATGGTAAAATCTGGCATTACAGGGAACATGTACAAGGTTATAAAAAGTATGTATATGCTTAGTATATCTAGAGTCAAATCAAAGAATGGACTGGGTAAAGAGATCGCCATTACTCGAGGGGTACACCAGGGCAGTGTTTTGAGCCCGATTTTATTTAATTTGTTTATTAACGACCTATTAGAAGATTTTGAACAGAGTAGCTGCTCTGCACCAGTTCTCTTTGATGAACCTGTTCATAGTCTTGCTTATGCAGATGACATTGTTGTTCTATCATTAAGTAAGAATGGCCTGCAAGACAAGTTGGACATTCTCCAAAATTATATTAGTGACTGGGGCCTATCGATTAATATAAAGAAATCGAAGACTATTGTTTTTGGACAAAATCAGAAAAGCAAAGAACAGTTCCATATTGGTGTACAAACTCTTGAAAGTTGTAACTCATATAAATATCTAGGCCTTGTTCTGCACAGTAACGGAAAATTCAACATAACTGTATCTAATCTTGCGAGCAGAGCCAATAAGGCTCTATTTAAGACAGGCCCTCAGTGTAGGGGACATTAACCCTATTTTGTCTTGCAAACTGTTTGATACCATGGTCAATCCAATTTTGACATACGGTGCAGAAATTTGGATTGGCTACCTGAAAGAGTTTGTCAATCCTACAGACCTGTACTGAATATATCAAATGATATTGAACGAGTTCATATGAAGTTTTGTAAACATGTGTTACGAGTAAACTCCAGGTCTACTAATGCCGGTGTACGTGGAAAACTGGGGAGAACCCCTATTAATTTCTCTGCTATTGTAAAGAGCATTAAATATTTTTTCCATATTCGTGATGCTGATCCATCGCCCCTACTGTACAAGGCATTTCTTGAACAGTGTGAGGCTAATCGGGCAAACAATGCACAAAATTGGGTGCACTATATGAAACGTCTGCTACAAAGCCTTAAGTCGTATCACGTATGGGAAAATTTTGGTTGCCCAAATCCCAAAGCTAGCACTAAGTTTATGAAAGTTGTTCTACATGAAATCTATGAGACAAAATGGAGAGACGAGGTATCATCTTCCAGCAAACTTGAAACATATAATCTCGTGAAATCTTATCCCCGCCATGAGCGAAATCTAATGTCTCTGAGTAATGGAAAACATAGATCTGCACTAGTTAAACTTCGAATCAGTGCCCATAGATTGGAAATTGAGACAGGTAGATACTCTAAAACCCCACGAAGTAATAGACTCTGTAATACATGTGGTGTGTTAGAGGATGAAAAACACTTCCTTCTTAGCTGCTGCAAATTTCCTGAGCGTCGGGCAAAAATTTTACGTCAATAATTTTACGTCAATAAATCTTGTCAATGAATTGCATAAGATGAAAATAAACAGGTGCCCCTATTATTTTTTTTAACAGTTTTAATTTAGCAGGAAAAAACACAAATGAATTTGCAACATTTGTGTTGCTTATGCTATTTTTCTGTCAAAAATCTATTTAGTATATGTACAAGAAATTCCTTATAAGACAAGCACTTGCATACGCTCAGTGGAATTAGGCCAATCATATTGATGTATCTGTACCATTGTCAGTGTATGACATCACACAAGAGCTACCAGCTGAGCTAACGGCCTCAATTGCCTGTCAGCTCAGGGGCTAGCTCTCCTGTGGTTTCAGCACACACAGTGACCAATAGGATCACCGGTTCCTGCAGAACACCTTCTTCGAGATCATTTTTGAACAGCCGTAAAAATGACGTGAATTCGAGATACGTTTCTATTGGCTGGTCAAATAAAACTGCTGCGCTGTTGGCTTGCGTTCGCCGCACACACTGAGGATTTGGCCTCGCGAGGCAAAATTATCAAACAAGTTTGATATTTTTCTCCCGGCCTCACGAGGCCAAAAACTCACCAAAAACTGCCCGCACACGAGAGCTAGCCCCTCAGCTGACAGGCAATTGAGGCCGTTAGCTCAGCTGATACTCTCGTGTGCGCCAGGCTTAATACTGGGTCTTTTCAAAATTTGCTGATGTCATTTCCATCACGGAAGTTGAACGGAAATGACATTAGTGCACATTTTTCAAACACCTATAGTGTCCATGAATTGGTATTTAATACACTGGCAATGGTACATATATAAGGTCAGGCTAGTAGCACTGTAAATCCTTCATTGAATAATTTAATTGATAGTTGATTTGTGGTGAATATTGTACAAAAAGTATGACGGAAATATGACATTAGCAAAAATGACATTAGCAACATTTACATTTTTGTATCTTTTTTTATACTGCAGATAAGAAATGTAAAGGGTAAAACTGTTTATATTCATATAAGCATACATTACACAACCTTGGTGGGTTTAGCAGACATACATGTACATGACACAGAGTTAGTTTTTAAATATTTTTAAAGTTGCGAATGTCATTTTTCGGTTGGATGGAAAATTTGACGGAAAAGTGGATTAGGTTATCGTGGAATCCACCTTATTCATCTCCAAAACAGGCATGACCTAGATCAGCTTTGGGCATGAAAGGAACACCAAAGCTGCTTCCCGAGTAGCATAATTCTCTCCCAAAGTTTCAATTCAAAATATGATATATTTGTTTGAAAAAGCCTTAAAAACCTTGAAAGGATGACCACAATACAAGCTGACCCATACGACAAGGTATTCTTTAGACAGACCACTATATATGTAATATTGTAGCAATTCAGCTTGTGAATATTAAATGGGATGGACCTGTGATTTGTGGAAATTATATTTCTTTATGCTTGATATCAAAATCTTCTACCAATATACAAATGTACATGTGTGCATGTAAACTGATGGGAACCAATGTTCAAGGGAACAGATGACTACAGAGAATTGATTCTCAGGACCAAGTGGGGTAAAACACAGGAAACCAATTAAATGGTAATGTAATAGCCAGATTATCACTGGGTCAGGCCCCGGAGACAGCAATAATTGCCTCTTATGGTGGATGAAGTGATGGCAGATGGCTGAATAGAGAGGTATTATCTTTGATGATCTAGGAACCATGCATGTGTTAGTTACAACAAATTAGGCAAGAGGTGATACATGTAAAACTCAACATTAATATTTTAGCAAATACATCACAGCCATGAGTCCTCCCCATATAAAGACACACATTGCTTAAATGAATACTTTTATGAATATTCAATGATTCTCAATTGTTCATTAAAGAAATTACAATGTAGTTTGTTTATCACCGACCACCACTTATTTTCTCACCATCCAAAACTGTTTTTGTTGTATTTTGTATGTGATACCTTGTGCCAGATTAAACAATAACAATCCATTGACCTGACCTAGTTTCCTGGCAATCCGGTGACGATTGATTGCAACTCTTGTTTAACTCTTTGCCCCAGTGATGATGCCATTTGACACCCCTTTCTAAACCATACAAGCTTTTCTAGGCTGCCCCATAGGCCTTTTCGGTGATTACCAGTAAATTGTCAGGTACAAATCTATTGGAGGGCTGGGGTCAAAGCTTTTTAATTATTTTTAATACTTTTATAAAGACCAATAATATAGCATGTTTAATATCTCCTGAAATAAAATATTGAGTCAGTGAGGTTAATTAATTTATTACACAAGACATCAATGGCATCATCATGGACTAGGAAGAGGAGTCAAATGGCGTCACCATGGGGCAATGGTAGTAAGCCTCAATGGGGCATAGAGTGGAGGGCCGCTCGGACACCCATATGGATTTCATGGCCCATCAACTCAACGTTTTATTTAAATTTCACATACATGTCTTAGTTCATCCAAGATGTTTATGAGCGCTTCATTTTGGAATAAATAAATAACAAGGAGAGAGCAGAGGGAGATATAAATAGAAGAAAAGAAGAATCGACATGTACAAGTTTGTTGATCTATTTTTTTGTCACTGTCAGGTTATACTGGTGAATATGTATTCATTATTCAATTTACTTGTAATCGGTGGATGATGCACAAAGCCATCCAGAAAGTAACTGGGAGAATCATGGGCGTCGTCAGATGATGATAAAATGAACACCATTGTCTATGGTCCAGTAAACAAGTCTGTAAATTTGAAAACAGTGTTTCACACAAATTGAGAAAATCCAATTTCCATCATTATAATTTGGAAACATTCCAAGCCGTATATACATGTACATTGTAACAGCATCCCAAAATATCACACCTGTATGTACTACTATAATGTTATTCATCACTTTCAACCATATTTCAGTCATATCACAATGAACCAAATAAGCACCACCCAGCCAAGCCATGTTCATCCTTCCTCTATTTTGATTAGATCCAAACCTTACATGTGGAAATACAAGTATCTGGTAAACAGATATATCAAACGTTGATTGAGAGAGAGTTACAAGTTACAGGGATCTTCAGAATGTGGACAATGGAGGCATTTTCAAGTAGTCAGGATAATGTATTTAGCGAACAAGCTACAGAGTAATTACATGTAGGGGTTAAAGGGATAAGTCGATGAATCATATATCTATCAGTCAATGTGATACCAGATTCTGGCTTCAGTCAATCAAATCCCAATAACATTGGAATTACCAGATTGTAAAACACCTAGACCGGGCCATTATCGACCGGAGATGTATAAGGTGACTACATGTAGAAGACAGTGACTAAATTCCACACTAAAACCGAAGAAAGGGCAGCAGCAATGACAACAGTAACAAACACTTTCCTTCACAGGCTCTGATTATAAATCAATATTACTCTAGTCCACCAACTCCTTCGGTGATGAAGCAGGTCTAAGTCCCATACAACTATCAATATCACAGAAGTTCCATCCCTTTAATGAAAACCTGTGCTGTATGGATTCAATCAAATTGCTATATTACCTACATGTACATCTGAATGTACACACACAAACAGAAAACCGGAGGCCATGGTTATGTTTTCAGCACAGTACACAGGCTTTAACAGCCAGGTTGGAAATAAGGGGGAACCTGCGGTTCTGGTTGCCAGAAAGGCACCACCTCTAGAAAACCAGTAACCTGTCTTAGGTCCCAATATTAACTTGATCATACTGAATAACCGGTCAGTAATATCAATCATCTCAAATTACATTGTAACTTTATATCCAATTATTTTTAGGATGACACTTTCTCAGTAAAGCACAAATACTAGTGCTGGATGGGTCAGTCCCGTGCGAGACTCGAACCCGCGTCCTCAGAGTTTGGCACCAAATCGCCAGCAGTAAATGCAAGCGGCCTATTGTGTGTCCCAACTAATCTATTGAGAACGTTTTGTTTGATTTTTTGAGAAATATATATTGTTGTGTTCTGAAACTTATGTCACTGGTAAAATGCAATTATTATAGTATTCGTTCAAAATATTAGCAAACAACATTCTGTAGAACTATCTGTTTGAAACATTTTCTGTTTTGGGTGTCATTCTCTGGGTTAAATATTGGCGTCAGCCATTGTTGATTTGGACCAGTTCAATACTCGTAGGTTTGATAGGCATTCTTTTCCATTCATGGAATTTTTACAGTTCCACAATGTCACAAAACAACAATAATGCCATGATGTCACAATAAGATGTTACAAAGACAATTTATCAATACTGACCACAGTAGCAACGTCATAGCGTTGACCCTGACGTCACAATAGAAAATGACAACCTCCCACTCCTTTGCACATATGGGAACAGTCCCCCTCAGCCTTGGCGATGTCAAAATTTAACCCAGAGAATGACACCCAAAACAGAAAATGTTTCGAACAGATAGTTCTACTGAGTGCTGTTCGGTAATATTTTGACTGAATACTATAATATTTGCATTGTACTAGTGACGTAAGTTTCAGAACACAACAATATATATTTTTCCAAAAATCGGACAAAACGTTCTCAATAGATTAGTTGGGACACACAATAGACCACTCGGCCACCTGAAGCCCGGCGCACACGAGAGTTATCAGCTGAGCTAACAGCCTCAATTGCCAGTCAGCTCAGGGGCTAACTTTCGTGATGTTTCAGCGCACACGGTGAGCAAAAGTTTCACGAAATTAATTTCAGTTCCCGCATAGCGTCTTCTTCGAGAGCATTTTGAAGAGTCGTGCGTATGAATCGCGTGAAAATAACATGCGATTCATTGGCCGGTCCAAGAAAACTGCTGAGCTGTTGGCTTGCGTTCGCCGCACATGCTGAGGATTTGGCCTCGCGAGGCGAAATTATCAAACAAGTTTGATATTTTTTCCCCGGCCTCGCAAGGCCAAAAACTCACCAAAAACAGCCCGCACACGAGAGCTAGCCCCTGAGCTGAGAGGCAGTTGAGGCCGTCAGCTCAGCTGATAGCTTTCGTGTGCGCCGGGCTTCAGCTTCCACAAAGGAGGAAGTTCGGAGATTGGAGTCTAGATTACGTACATTTACTACCCCTCTAATAGACATATAATGACACAGCTCCTAAAGCCGATATTATATATATACTAATGCCATTTAGAAAGCACTAGTATTTGTGCTTTACTGAGAAAGTGTCATCCTAAAAATAATTGGATATAAATGTTATCTACTTTCTAAATGGCATTAGTATATATATAATATCGGCTTTAGGAGCCGTGTCATTATATGTCTATTAGAGGGGTAGTAAATGTACGTAATTTAGACTCCGATCTCCGAACTTCCTCTTTTGTGGAAGCTGAGGTGGCCGAG
Source organism: Hanleya hanleyi (assembly GCA_036873755.1). Taxonomy (NCBI): domain Eukaryota; kingdom Metazoa; phylum Mollusca; class Polyplacophora; order Lepidopleurida; family Hanleyidae; genus Hanleya; species Hanleya hanleyi. Next base: position 7,638 of record JAVTVY010014422.1, read on the forward strand.
TGGTCTAGGCCGCTTGCATTTACTGCTGGCGATTTGGTGCCAAACTCTGAGGACACGGGTTCGAGTCTCGCACGGGACTGACCCATCCAGCACCAGTATTTGTGCTTTACTGAGAAAGTGTCATCCTAAAAATAATTGGATATAAATGTTATCTACTTTCTAAATGGCATTAGTATATACATTGTAATTGTTCCCAATCCTTCATTCCAAGTAATTGTTTGCATCATGGGTAAATATTGCATCCAAGGATACATGTACATGTAGATATACAAGGACTTTCCAGGACTGATGAGCAAAAATGTGGAATTTTATGGCCTAAAAAAATTTAAGGGCTTTCCAGGATTTTGAGCACCCCGTGGGAACTCGGGTATATATTGCTTGTGGCCATGCTTGTCCAATTTCATGTTGGCTCACTAGAATACATTGGAAGGGTCATTCACTCTCAACCAATATGTTTGTCCAGGCAACATTTATCCGATGCAATCTCAATTGTTCTTTTTATATACATGTAAGGAATACAGAATTAATGTAAAAGACAGATAATACAATGTACATGTAGAAGACACTCAATCTTTCTAACAATCTTCATGTAAATGGCCACACCTAGGTCAGGACAGTCAGTATGATATCAAAGTGATTGTCATATCTTCGTTAACACTGATCAATGCATTCTACTTCATCAAATATTAAAAAGTACATTCAGTAGGACAGAGAAGAGTGATAACAATTCAATATTTATGAAGAGATGACTATGGCAACCATGTAGTAACTACAAATCCGTACATACTAGATGGAAGATTCTAACACAATGTATCCAATGCCACAGAATCATGGGGCATGTACAACTGGCTGCTACTCTTATGCATGTATTGATAGTGCGGAGTATGCAATGAATCTGGTAAATTCTTCACGACAACAATCCAACCGCTTCAGGCATCAATATATGTCAATAATGCACATGGAGGCAGCGGAAGGGCAGCGCTGCATGTAAACTAGCCTCATTATAGTATAGGGAAATGGTAAAGTGGCTACATTATTATTACAGGAATGATCCAATTTTATAATAATGCCTAACTACTTCCCTGCTATTATGCAGCTACATGTACACTAGGCTAGGTTGGCATAACCATTACGGTGATTAGATGAGGGCAGAACATCAAGAGCACACCTCTTACTTTGATTGGATGAGGGTAGAACATAATGCCCAATCAGATCTCATGCAGAACAATGAAGATTGCAGTCACATAGCATGTTAGTTAAGTTGTATCATTTGATACTTTAAACCAACAATTAGGGGTGGGGGGGTTGTTTTAGTGTCACACTCAAGGTTGTTTCACTCATATGGTGACAGTCAGTTTGGTTGGTGAAGGAAGCCGGAGTATCCGGAGAGAACCACCGCCCGTCGGCAAGCAATCTGATTAAAACTCAGACTTAATAACTGCTCCACTATCAGACATGTCGCTAATTAAGATCTGGGACAAAGCCTATAACAAATCCGTCAGATGACCTCCGAACATTTGTTCCCGGGGTCAAATAGTCGCCCACTGAGACGCCTCGTAGTATAGCGCATCGGCTCTACTCCTAATATTAACGCTGTTGTTGCGATGCAGTTATGAACTGATTTTATGAAACAAACTAAACATACCTATATATTATCCAGCAGTGCAAGAGAAATCCCTTAATCTTTTCTCCTGGTCTGTCACTGAAGAGAGCAACGGGGAGCAAATAATAATCTTCGGTGAATGCTCATGGATAGCAAGAACTTCGTCAGTCGCCTGGGTTGGATTTTTCTGCGCCTCGTTCGCTGCACTCGGCAACATCTGGTAAGGCAAAGATTTCCTGTAGCCGGTAGGAAGAACGGCTATACAATGTCTTTTACGTAGCATGCAAGAAAGCATCTGCAGTTGCTCCTGCTTCAATGCGGGCACGTTATGGCACACCATTTCGATCTCGCCAACTTTGCCACCACTGAATAGGCACCTATCTGCCTGTTGAAGTTGGACTGCGATTGGTCAACAGTGTGACATGTGCAACAGATTTAAGATACAGATTGTCCCAGATCTTAATTAGTGACATGTCCGATAGAGAAGCAGTTATTAAGTCTGAGTTTTAATCAGATTGGTCAGCAAGTAACTGACAGACTTCCACACATGTACCAGCTGGGCTCGAACCCGAGCTGGGTCAGTGGTGTGAGGCTAGCGGTCACCAGCGATGCATCTTTAAGACCACTCGGCCACCAAGGGCCCCTCCTAACAATTAGGTGGCACGGGGACAAGAAAGGCTGATACATGTACATCCAATTTTATTTATAAACCTAGAAGAAAGAAAACATACATACTGTACTACATTGAACATGCCAGTGCCACAACTTCAATGGTTGCACTGAGAAATCACCCGAGCAAGGATTCCCCAGTCTCAGTGAAATGGTGTGTGCTATATAACACAGAAGATTTTTAGTTGGAGGTCAAAGTTCCCCAGCTGGGCGTGTTCACTGCGATTGGACAAAATAAGTTGTTGTCATGGCAGCGGGCCCAAATGAAAGTTTTAATCCATGTAATACACATCCTCCAAATATCCTGTTGAATGGTTGCAGAGCTTAATATTCAGAGAAGGCATGTACATGTAACAGGAATACTCTCTCCAACACACATTGTATGACAGTACCAGGAGAATATCAGACGACGTTTTCAGGCTCTCAGAATTATTGGTACTATATATATTACGTACATGAATTTAAAATTCGGGACTATCCACGAGATGGCTATGAACATTATCCTGGTATCAGATTGTGTACCTCCTACTATAAGATATACCCTCTGATGATTTGGCTTGAAAATGCAGTGCTCACATGGCTCTTGAGGCTCTTATCAACTTTGTCCATTACCCATTGGGGGCTTGGTGTTGTACAATACTTTTGGTTATGGCGACAGTTTTTTAACACTCCGAGTTATCTCGTAGCACAGGTTTCTCCAACAGCATGATGGGAAAATTGAATCGGTGGTACAGCTGCTAGGTGTATAGTCGTACATGTCTTGGCCAATGGAAGTGTTATCACTGCTGTGAGTATATTTGAAGTCAGCACTCAAAGTGTTAACATGTGCAACTGCTTTTCAAATAGTGGAGCACCGAACTTGTTGGATAAGTGAGAGAAAGAGAGAGAGAGAGTTGAGTTTTATGACACATTCAACACTATTTCAGTTATATCAGTTATGCATTTTCCCAATGTTGCTCTTCTATACAGATATTCTTTGTGTGTCATCATAATTGATGAAGACTGAATGTGAATGTGTGTTCAGGGAAAATGGGTCAGAGGGTATAACACTGACAGTAGGAGGTTACATCTCTGACAATGGGAGAGCGGAAACCATCTGTAACTTAACTCCACTGGAGTGAGCTGTCTAGGGGATCAGCATGATTCAGTTAACTTGGCAGATATAGGTACAATGTATATCAATGTACATTAGAGACCACCTGTTACTCTAGCTAATATATTAGAATAACTACTACAGACAGAGGAGAAAGAAACAAAACTGGCAAGGAAAGCACTCCAGTCACAAACAGTTTCCCTATCAACTTGAACACACTGACGAGACACCCCAATCCATCATCCGAACGCATGGCACCATCATACATAGAAACTTCTAGTGAAACGTGAAATGCCCTTAGCAATCTAAGATGCCCCAATCCCATTCACCTGAACTCATTGAAGTCTATGAGATGGTGAACAGGGGATATTGTGGTGTCTGGCATTCAATTGGTGTCCTCTGTACCGACACAGTATGGGCTCGTAAATCACTCAGGAGTCCATCCAATAACACAGGTACAGCTCTGGCATCAGAATGTCCATGTGTACAGACAGACATTTATCCAAGCCTCTGTATAATTACTATATATGTTCTCTGATAAATTTGGATATTTATCACGAGGCCAATGTCATTTGATTGGTTGTTTAGCATGACCAGCCCTCATCTATATTTTGAGGGCAAATAATTGAAATAGATGAGGGATTTACATTTTCATGAGTAAAACTTAATTTTCTTCATATTCCTATACTATTGGTTTGCAATTTAATAATTAACTAGAGGTTCTGCTTTGACTCTTGGGTTGCCGCTCCGGCATGAAGCCTATGCTCGTTGTTTTTTTAAGCAAAACATACGTCTCCCCCAACCTCCCACCTTGCCTTTAGTGGGAACATTATTTAAGGGAAAGTGTTATAGAATGAATGTAGCAATAAGTATCCTAAACAAAGCTGCGCATCTAAAAATATTAAGGATAGCTATCCCCTTAAGAGGCTCAAAATTGATCATTTTTGTTTTATTTCTTCATTCAAATATTCACTATTTTGTCTAACATTTGGTGAAAAAATGAAATCAAAATTATAACTAGAAGTGCTTCAATATTAGGATAAAACTAGAACTCGTGGACTTCGAAAGACTGCCGTTATCTGTGTGATTTTATGGTTTTGATGTTTGACTGTGATCTTTAGAAATACATAGTTTTTCCTATTTCCCAAAATTTGATCATGTGTATAGGTTGTGTTATGTGTAATGCTTTAGTTACCTTTGACAGTCATAACAGGATGAAAGGTACGAAGCACAATAATTTTATAATTTATCCCATTAATTAATTTGATGCTTCAGAGTAAATTTTAATGAAAATCAGAGCGTCTGAAGTCCACCGACATTGAAACTACTGATTTGGCTTGGAACCTCAGTACCCAGCATGGAAAGCAATCTCGAGTGATATCCTCGTTATCCACATACCAAATCTGCATTCAGGTTTTTGAAAGTTACCGTCCAGAAGTAACTATTTTTTTACTTGTCTTCCTGGTACTTCAGCTTGTCACCCCTTCTGAATTTTTTTTTTATCACCATACTGTCATGTATTCCAACTAGTTTCTCCATTTTTTTCATGCATTGTAGAATTTGAACACACATTTTTCTTCCCTCGATCGGGAGACGTTGACGACACAGACAGATTTATCTCCTTCCTCTAGCTCTGCATTGCCAAGATCAATGTCCTCACTTCATGATCTTGATCATCATCCTAACGCATGGCACGATCATACGTAGAAACTTCTGCTCATAGCCATGCAGTAATGGGTGATGTCCGAGTATATTAGGGCATTTCCCAATTGGTCACATCCGATTGGTCCTGTGAGATCCGACAATGGCGCAATCACATTCATAAAACGAAGACACACCTCCAGAAAGCCATCCACTGAAATGATCTCTTGGTGGGCCTCGAAATGCCCCTATCACAAAATAAAAAGCATATCATTTTCCTGTGAACTGTCGCCGATTTTATTTTTTTGAAATAGGTAAGGTCGTTTGTAATATGATTTTTCTTAAGAAAAACAAATAAGCATGCTCCATTAGAGTGAGAACTAAAGTAGCTGATTCGCACAACTTCGTTTTTGTCTCGCATAGAATCCCCTAGTCTTCCGCCTCTGCACTCAAGTGAGACTGACATGTCTGAAATGCCCAGGTCAAAATATTTAAATACAGATAATTTCATTGGCTCGTTTAAATGCGGCGGGCATGTGACTTGATGCTTCAGGAACAACTTTCGAACAGGATTATGTCCCTCCAGAAATATATCCTTTGCAGCCGAGAGGTGGCATCATGTGGAATACATGCCGAATCACTGCGTTGAGCTAAGGACAGTCTTAAGCGAAACGTGAAATCCCCTCAGCATGCTAAGATGGATGTTGACTCGGTGGGCTCATTTCTCTCACCAGGGAGTTCAGTGAAACATGTCAACAAAAGATTCAATTATGAGATTAAATTAGTTGGAACGATATTTTCTTAAATATCATAACAGCAGGTTGGGGAGGGGGGGGGAGTTAGCCACTTTTTCATCTATGTTAGTATTAAACCCAGAATAAAAACTTGAATTTGAAAAATAGAATTTTTTGAGAAATTTTGAAATTGAGTTTTGCCCCAAACAATTGTTTTTTATCGATGGGGAAACACGCACAAAAAAAAAGAGTGTTATAGTGGATAAATATTGAATTCTTCAAGAGATAAGTCGAGTTCCCAAATGAAAATGTCGTGACAAATAATCAAGCAAAATAATTGTTGTTGTTGTTGTTCCTTCACTAGATCAACTCGCGAGTGCTACGTTTTAGCGTGTCTGGAGCAAGTCAAAATCGACACGGGCAACGCAACTTCATGTTCATGTGTTAGCTGCCCGTGTTGGCAAGCACCATTTTGTTCTGATTAAAATACTCAGTGACAAAGTTTAATTCGGCTTTTATTCTCCACCATAAAACGATCAATCCGCTCGTTCTGGTTATCGAATTGCTCTTGCCAGGCATGAACACTTGATAGAAATACAGGCCAGATCGTGCCATCAATCTAGTGCAGTTCTTTTTATTTATCCATTAGTTTTGCCTTTCAAGCTTCGCTAACCACAGCGCCCTCAACGAGCAGATTAATTACATAAAGGGAGATCACTTTCAAGAAGCTGTCGTAAAAGTCTCGCTAGAGCCCATTTGACAGTATGCGCAAAGAGATTTCCGCGCAGTTTTTTCGGGGGGATATTGCATTTTCAGCTTCCGGTTTAGAATGTTACACAAACAATTTGGGCTTGAAAAACAGACTTCCATTTATCTGAGACAGCCCAAATTGGTACGAATTTCTAGTTCAATATCTTCTCCACATTTGGCACTGTGACGATAAGTCTCAACTCTGCTTTGTTTTTTCGCAATCTTGCGGACAAAGCGATTTTGGCCCCCATGATACCAAGCTGATGCAATAAGACTGCGACGCTTCGCGGCAGTCTTAAAAAATGGTTTCTGAGGCACTGAAAAAATTAAATACATTGCCTTTTAGGTGGTCCGGTATCCAGCTGGGAAGAGATTAACCTTTCACGCTACTGTCTATTGTAAATCGTTTAAAGCTGTCGGAGTGCCTATTGTATTGTTAATTGACACTCAGACACCCGCCCTGAAGTAATTAGCAAAGGTGGATTTTAAAGCACGTTGATGAATAAACTTAGTGTAATAGTTATCAAAAATAAATAGGAATTCGAGTAGGTCCCATAAGACAGATAAACAAGAGCCCAAGTGGCTTCAATATACGCCCATATATCTGGAATTACACTGGTCTGAATTTCAAGGTTGTTTAATGGCCTTGATCCCAATTGGTAGCTAGCAATCCAGAGAACGGTCTACGATTTTGTGCTTCTGAGAATGTAACATATTTCACATCTTATATTGAATGATAAACTAAAATGGTAACTAGGTGACCTTGAAACAAGAGCCGAGAGCTCGCATATCCCACACTGAAATCAACCATAGCATAGTCAAACACAAGAAAATAGTAGTTTCCCTTTAAATGAATTCCTTTCAGGCGAGAGAAAATTGTTCACGAAGGAAGAAAAATGTGAAGAAAGTGATGAAGTGAACCTTTGTTCTTGAGTTAATAACAGGTATAAGTTCATAAAGGACCCCTCTCCTCGTTAAATTAATAAATGTACGGTTTATATTTCACAACAGTTTAACTGAATTAGCTGTTTCTAACATATCAAACATAGGAGACAACTCCACAGGGCAAATGCCATATACATGTAGGGGAGACAACTCTGAATATTCCAACCTAACGCATATAGTTAGCTAAACTTGATTCAGTTTTGGGGGACTGTGACCTTGGTCTTTGACAAATTGATCTCAAAATGAATACGGCTCCTCTTTGCCATGCAAGTAAGGTATACCCAAAGTTTGGTACCAATCGATACCTTGAAACCAGAGACAACAAATGGACAACAAATGTTAATGGATGACTGGACAGAACGCAATATCGCATTACATGACCTCCTCTTCGACAGGCATATGAAAATGTTTCTTTTAATGATTTCTTAAATTTGAGGTCACAATGAGCTCGACCTTTGACCCATATTTTGGTATGTAACACATCATGTCCAATGTATCTACTGCCACAACAAAAAAAGTTATTTTTAATGATTTTCTGATTTGGGGGTCACAGTGACCTTGACCTTTGACCTTGACCTGAATTTTGGTACATGACACATCTTCCCTCAGTGTATCAATGGACACAAAAAATCATGATTTTTAACAATTTCATAATTTTGGGGGTCACAGTGACCTTGACCTTCGGCCTTTACCTAATTTTGGGGACACAGTGACCCTTGACCTTCGACCTTTTGGTATGCAACACTTCATTACCCCCTATTGAATCCACTCACAACAAATTAGAAATTTGTAATGATTTCCTGATTTTTTGGTACCGCTGACCTTTGACCTCGACCTACATTTGGTATGCAACACATCGTTTCCCCCTAGGGCATCCACTCCCCAAAAATTAGAACTGTAGATAGACATGTGGCTGTCGCCATCGGGACCCCTCGGGACGGGCCCAGAGCAATTGTGGAAATAATGCTTCTGACCCCAACAACTCACATATTTGGGGTGGGCATAATTTTACCTGTATGATATAGATCATAGACAGACAAAACAATATAGCAATAGAGCAGTGATTACCTATAGTAGATGTAGTCGAACGATTACTGTCTATTCACAGCAATCCACACAGGTTTGTGTGAACTCCTGAAAAACACATCCCATGGCACCGACTTTCAATAGGATTCTGGTACTGGCTGTATTAAACAACTGTATTAAGTTTCATTGTTTGTGAGTGAAGGACTTTTTGAGATAATGTGTTTACAAGGATATGGGCCAACAGACATGTATAAAGGGGCATAACTCCTGAAAAACACATCCGATTACACCGACTTTGAATAGGCTTCTGGTACTAGCTGCATTAAACAACTGTATGAAGTTTCATTGTTGTGAGTGAAGGACTTTTTGAGATAATGTGTTTACAAGGATAAAAACAGACAGACATGTATAAAGGGGCATAACTCCTGAAAAACACATCCAATGGCACCGACTTTCAATAGGCTTCTGGTACTGGTTGTATTAAACAACTGTATGAAGTTTCATTGTTGTGAGTGAAGGACTTTTTGAGATACCGTAATGTGTTTACAAGGATAAAAACAGACAGACATGTATAAAGGGGCATAACTCCTGAAAAACACATCCAATGGCACCGACTTTCAATAGGCTTCTGATACTGGCTGTATTAAACAACTGTATGAAGTTTCATTGTTGTAAGTGAAGGACTTTTTGAGATAATGTGTTTACAATGATATGATGGACAGACGGACAGACGGACGGACAGACGATGGAGGCAACGACAATACCGCTCGGGCAGATACTATCAATGATCAATGATTTCCTGATTTTAGGCAACAGTGACCTTTGACCTCTGACCTCGACCTGAATTTTGGTACGCGACACATCGTCTCCACCTGATGTATCCACTCACAAAAAATTGCAACTGTGGATAGAAAACATTCAGAGATATAGACCGGACAGGAACACTTCAGTGATTTCCTGTTTTTCAGGCCAGTGACCTTTGACCTCTGACCTCGACCTTCATTTTTGTACGCGACACATCATCTCCCCGTAGGATCTCCACTCACCAAAAATTGGAACTGTAAATAGAAAAGTGTTCCAGATATAGACCGGACACAGGGGACGGACGGACGCACGGACGGACGCACGGACAGACGGACGAAAACTGCCATCACATAATACGTCCGCCTTTTTGGCGGGCGTATAAAAATGTATTTGACAATATAATTCAAGCAAAAAATTAGGATTAATTCTTCAGATGTTTAGCTGGACACATTTTGCTCGATTTCTAGCCTTTCATTTTTTTACAAAATCCGAGATTTAAACGTTTATTTCTCGAAAAGTATCCATGCTACGCTTTTGAAATTTGGCATGCTTATTACTTACATGTATAAGGTGATCTAGTAAAAGTTATCACTTTTTGTAAGTTTGGCTTTGTTTTTTAATTATTCAACTTTAAAGACAAATTATCGTAAAATAGTACGTTTTTTTATACTCCCGCCAAAAAGGCGGACGTATTATGTGATGGCGGTTTCCGTCCGTCTGTCCGTCCCCCGTGTCCGGTCTGTATCTGGAACAGTTTTCTATTTACAGTTCCAATTTTTGGTGAGTGGATACCCTACGGAGAGACGATGTGTCGCGTACAAAAATGAAGGTCGCGGTCAGAGGTCAAAGGTCACTGGCCTGAAAAACAAGAAATCAGTGAAGTGTTCGTGTCCGGTCTATATCTCTGGATGTTTTCTATCCACAGTTGCAATTTTTTGTGAATGGATGCATCAGGTGGAGACGATGTGTCGCGTACCGAAATTCAGGTCGAGGTCAGAGGTCAAGGTCACTGTTGCCTAAAAATCAGGAAATCATTGATCATTGATAGTTTTCCATCTACAGTTCTAATTTTTGGCGAGTGGATGCCCTTGGGGGAAACGATGTGTTGCATGCCAAATGTAGGTCGAGGTCAGAGATCAAAGGTCAGTGTGAATGAAAAATCAGGAAATCATAAATTACTAATTTTTTGTGAGTGGATTCAATAGGGGGAAATGAAGTGTTGCATATCAAAATAAGGTCAAGGTCGAAGGTCAAAGGTCATTGTGACCCAAAAATCAGGAAATTATCAAAAATAACATTGTTTTGTGTCAGTAGATACATTAGAGGGACTCAATGTGTCACATATTAAGATGTAGGTCAAGGTCAAATGTCAAGGTCACTGTGGCCCCAAAATCATGAAATTGTTAAAAATCTTGATTTTTGTGTCCATTGAGAAATTACGGGGAGATGGTTTGTCATGTACCAAAATTTAGGTCAAGGTCACTGTGACTCCAGAATCAAGAAATCTTTGAAAAGTACTTTTTTTTGTGTCAGTAGTTACATTACGGGGATATGATGTGTCACGTACCAAAATTAGGTCAAGGCCGAATATCAAGGTCACGGTGACCCCCAAAATCATGAAATTCATAAAAATCGCGATTTTTTTGTGTCCGTTGATACATTAACGAAAGACAATGTGTCATGCACCAAAGTTTAAGTCAAGGTCAAAGATCAAGGTCACTGTGACCCCAAAATCAGGAAGTCACATTTTCATATGCCTGTCGAAGACGAGGTCATGTAATGTGATGTTGCGTTCTGTCCATTCATCCATGCGATATCTCTAGTTTCAAGGTATGGAATGGTATCAGATACCTTACTCGCATGGCAAAAAGGAGACATACATCAATTTGTCAAATGTCAAGGTCACAGTCCCCCAGAATTGAATCAAGTTTAGCTGACTATATGTGTTAGGTTGGAATATTCAGAGTTCTCTTCCTTACATGTGTATGGCATTTGTCCTGTGGAGTCTCCCATGTTTGAAACAGCTACATTTAGTTAAACTGTTGTGAAATAGAAACCATACATTTACTAGTTTAATGTGGAGAGGGGTCCTTTATGAACTTCATACCCGTTTATCAACTCAAGAACAAAGGTTTACTTCATCACTTTCTTCTTCCTTCATGAAAAATTCTCTCGTCTGAAAGAAGTCCATTTGCAGGAAAAGTACTATTTTCTTGTGTTTGACTATTGTCGATTTCATTGTGGGATATGTGAGCTCTCGGTTCTTGCTCGCAGGTCACCTAGTTTCCAAGAGTTAAGCTCATTTTAGTTTATCATTCAATTTTAGATTGTGATATGTTACATTCTCAGAAGCACAAAATTGTAGACCTTTTTCCGGATTGCTAGCTACCAATTGGAATCAAGGCGATTAAACAACCTTGAAATTTGGACCAATGTAATTCCAGATATACGGGCGTATATTGAAGCCCTTTGGGCTCTTGTTTAATTTATTTTAGTAAAATTGCTGTAAAAACAAAACCAGGAAAAAATTTTAAAAAATGAGATAAAGTTTACTAGTTCAAGTTGTCTCCTATCAAGGTACACAATCAAAGTTGAAACAAAATCAACAGTTTGCATGAAATTTAAATTGAAAAATGGACGCTATTGTTTTCGTTTGAATTTAAATTGGAATAATTGCTACACAATAGCAGTGTCGGTTATACAAATCATATAGGTGGAATCCTTACGATATACGCTTTCATCAAATATATAGTTTATTATGGTTATCTTGTATATTTATTGGTACAGAAGACAAATTGTCACGGGGGTGCAAAAACTGCCTTTAAGGGTATTGCTATCCTTAATTGCGAAGAGGCGATTTTCATTGTTGCAGTAGCGCCCGTGACGAGTCCGGATTTATATAGCAATGGGTGGATTGCAGAGACCTACAGCATCCAACCAATGTGAAATACATGTAATTGTGAAGCATCAATGATATTGAAACTGATCACAATATAGGAAAAATGCAAAACATACAAGAGGCACACCTATAATATACATGCTGTACTGTATAGAAGTTTCATGCATCTGCCTTCAGTAGTTTCCAAGATATGGAGTGAACAAAAATTTGACAGACAGACAGAAGCACATTTTGCATGAACCCACGCAAGCACTAGCTCACACCTGATTAGATCACACAGCCATTCCAATGAAGCTTCCATCCAAGTTTGGTGAAATTTCATCCAGTAGTTCTCCACATACATGTATCTTGTAGACAAGAGTAGTCCTGTACATACATGTAACAAAGATGGACATCAGAAACAGATGGATGCACACAAACAAACCAAAACCTAATCAGATGCAAATAATTAAAATAGACGAGGGAATCCCTCATCTACTTTAATTATTTGCCCTCAAAATCCCGAATTCACATTTTCATGAGTAAAACTTACTCATTTTCTTTATATTCATATACAATTGGTTTGCAATTTAATAATTAATAATCAATAATTATAGCATCTAGCATGTGTATTTAAAAAATCAAGGTCAAGCTAAACAACCAATCAAGTGATAATGACCTTTGTATCCACAAAACCTTGCTATATTGTGGTTTATATACGCCCTATCCGCGGTAAAATGTTCGCTACACATGGTACTGTTTTGTAGGAATGAACCCTTTTCGTTTTATAATATGAATCCATTGTTTCCCGACAGCCGGATCGGCAAAGAAGCTTATTCCAGACCCCTTCTTACCAGAATTTGTGCAGCATTGTGATGCAGACAATACATCAGGCTGACAGCACTTCATCAAGGCATGGCGTGTCTGGTGTCAGGTATGACGTCACAGCCGGAAATTGACGGAAAATATGCATAACAGTTCTCCGAATAGAGAAATGATACTCTAAATAGTCGAATTTTAAATATTTCAATATTTTTGACATTTTCAATTGATAAAAATGTTTTCATGGTCAAATTTCAGCCTCATTCATAACCCCAGACCTTTCAGCACATAGACTATAATGGCAGCCGCACCTGCTAACGCAGAACCAAAAAACTAGTGTCCAAATTTGGCATTATAATAGTGGGGTTAAGTCAAGAAATTATGAACCACCAGCAAAATGCTCACAAAATTGTACGGTTTTTTTTCAATTTATTTTAGTAAAATTGCTGTAAAAACAAAACGAGGCAAAAATTTAAAAAAATCAGATAAAGTTTACTAGTTCAAGTTGTCTCCTATGAAGGTATACCATCAAAGTTGAAACAAAATCAACAGTTTTCATGAAATTTAAATTGAACAAGGGTTATGTGTAACCCGGCAGCTCGCCTTTTGGGTATTCAATAACATGCAGCTTCACATAAAGATCAAGCCCTTCAGGTTGCACATCACTGGCAATGACAATACATATTGCAATAAAAATTTGACTTCTTTGTCAGTGATGTTGAAGTTGGATTGAAACATGAACTATATTATAAAACTTGAAATAAAGATTACCTTTTTTTTCAAAAGTAAGCTTATACATGTCATTATGAATACATGTACAATTGAAATTTGGTCTGAGATGTGGGTGTGAAATGCCTGGACAAATATGGTTCGTGCAAAAGCTTGAGGTTAAACCATGATGAGGAATGGGATTTGATACCAAAATTGAAGGAAATGGTGTTCTTCATTATTAAGGCGACACAAAATTCCAAACCACCAGGGGTTAATATTTAATATTGTACTTCTGAAATGAAATAATGTCATTAAACTATTAGTAATTACTATAAAGGAATATATTGTAGTTGATTTCACGTCTAGACGCATTGTTGAGCTCAGACAGGCTATTGTAGGCTTTGTCTTGTGCGTTCTTACACCAAGTATAAACCTACAATACAATGTTCACTGCATCTCCTACCTAATAGGTTAGTATCACATATAAGAGATATATGCAGCTTCGAAAAAAGATCGAGCCCTTCAGGATGGCACATCATTTGAGGTTGCACATCATTGGCAATGCACATCATTTAAAATAATAAATTTATTAAGAAATATGATTTCTATATTTAGTGATATTGAGGTTGGATTGAAGGAGGAACTATATTATATAACTAGCAATAAAGATTACATTTTTTCCAAAAGTAAGCCTACACATCCCATTGCATAGATCTGATGAATACATGTTCATGTATAGTTAGGAACAATAGGTGTGCAATTTTGAGCACGTTCTTGGTGTAACTTTGTGTGATGATATGTGAACAAACAAAGCTAATAACAGTGCAATAGTAGGACTAAATCTATCATTTCCAGCATGCAATGGGACACTTGCCCTGTGGTAAACCTTCACATTTGTATGCAAATAAAAGAATGCAATGACAACTGTGTCCAATCATACTGTAATGCTCCATAATAATGTGCACGGGTAAAGACTGAGCTCACAAACTGATTCAAACTCACTTTTAATTAATATAGTAAGTTAAATGTGTGGACACAGATATGGTTGTGCAAAAGCTTCAGGGTCAACAAGAATTTGATAACAAAATTTAAGGAAATGGCGTCCTTCATTTAAGGCGACACGAAATTAAAAACTAACAGGGGTTCGGTACTGCGGGATTCCCCCGCCAGTTATTTTGATATTGTACTTCTGAAATAAAATAATGTCACCAGACTATTAGTAAATACTATAAAGGAATATACTATATGTGATTTGGTATGTATGACTGTATATACAATGTACACTACATCTCATGCCTAATAAGAAGTCAAAATTATTCTAAGTCCAGCCTAAACAGAAAAGACTAACCCAGAAAACTTTCTAAGTCCAGCCTAAACATAAAAGTCTAACCGGACACCGACACCAACACCGCCACTTTCCCCCTCTCTCTCCCAATACCTCGCCTACTTCGTATACGGCGAGCTAAAAATGGACGCTATTGTTTTCGTTTGAATTAATTTAAATTGGAATAATTGCTACACAATAGCAGTGTCGGTTATACAAATCATATAGGTGGAATCCTTACGATATACGCTTTCATCAAATATATAGTTTATTATGGTTATCTTGTATATTTATTGGTACAGAAGACAAATTGTCACGGGGTGCAAAAACTGCCTCTAAGGGGATAGCTATCCTTAATTGCGAAGAGGCGATTTTCATTGTTGCAGTAGCCCGTGACGAGTCCGGATTTATATAGCAATGGGTGGATTGCAGACACCTACAGCGTCCAACCAATGTGAAATACATGTAATTGTGAAGCATCAATGATATTGAAACTGATCACAATATAGGAAAAATGCAAAACATACAAGAGGCACACCTATAATATACATGCTGTACTGTATAGAAGTTTCATGCCTCTGCCTTCAGTAGTTTCCAAGATATGGAGTGAACAAAAATTTGACAGACAGAAGCACATTTTGCATGAACCCATGCAAGCACTAGCTCACACCTGATTAGATCACACAGCCATTCCAATGAAGCTTCCATCCAAGTTTGGTGAAATTTCATCCAGTAGTTCTCCACATACATGTATCTTGTAGACAAGAGTAGTCCTGTACATACATGTAACAAAGATGGACATCAGAAACAGATGGATGCACACAAACAAACCAAAACCTAATCAGATGCAAATAATTAAAATAGACGAGGGAATCCCTCATCTACTTTAATTATTTGCCCTCAAAATCCCGAATTTACATTTTCATGAGTAAAACTTACTCATTTTCTTTATATTCATATACAATTGGTTTGCAATTTAATAATTAATAATCAATAATTATAGCATCTAGCATGTGTATTTAAAAAATCAAGGTCACGCTAAACAACCAATCAAGTGACAATGGCCTTTGATCCACAAAACCCTGCTTATATCCACGGTAAAATGTTCGCTACACATGGTACTGTTTTGTAGGAATGAACCATTTTCATTTTATAATATATGAATCCATTGTTTCCCCGACAGCCGGATCGGCAAAGAAGCTTATTCCAGACCCCTTCTTACCAGTATTTGTGCAGCATTGTGATGCAGACAATACATCAGGCTGACTGCACTTCGTCAAGCATGGCGTGTCTGGTGTCAGGTATGACGTCACAGCCGGAAATTGACGGAAAATATGCATAACAGTTCTCCGAATAGAGAAATGATACTCTAAATAGTCGAATTTTAAATATTTCAATATTTTTGACATTTTCAATTGATAAAAATGTTTTCATGGTCAAATTTCAGCCTCATTCATAACCCCAGACCTTTCAGCACATAGACTATAATGGCAGCCACACCTGCTAACGCAGAACCCCAAAACTAGTGTCCAAATTTGGCATCATATTAGTGGAGGTAAGTCAAGAAATTATGAACCACCAGCAAAATGCTCAGGCCTTGCGCTATGATGGATCTGATCAGTCAAGATCCTGTGAGTGTTTTTCACGGTGCCTAATTATCAGCCTGGTAAAAAGTGCTGATAATGTAGTTCGACTGAAATCAGTCGTCAATAAGCAAAATCAGCCCCGTTAATACCAATACCAGGCGTATCAAATCAGCCTGGTGTACATGTAATTTTAAGAATGCAAGACAGTAAATTAATGATCAGGTTTTATATGGGATAAATTATTACATCCTGTACAAGAATATCTCTACATTGTTAGATACATCATTACATGTACAGTTTTATATGGTTTAGGTATTATGGGATTTCAACACCTGGAAGCTGTAAAGTTGCTTTTCCGAGCAATTGCCTGTAATTTTATCTCTGATCTGAAAGAGGTTCCCAGAAAAACCTCGGTCTGAGTCCTAGTAAATATCTTCTCAAAAATAATGGCTCCTCATTGACTGAGAAGATCTGAGAAATACCAGCAGATGACTTAGTGAAAAGATCATTTGAATGATCCAATCTAAATGTCAGTGAATGTCAGAAAAACAAGTGCAGTCTGGCATGATAAAGTTTTCAGGTCTGGCAATCTGCTACCATGGTGGGGTGTGATAAATCAAGGTGAACTCTAACCCTTCAGTATAGCATTGAGAAGCAACAGGAACTTGATAATGTGATGTCTAGCACTGTAATATCACTTGTCTTTATTGCACCATGTAAGTGTCCTGTCTGTATCTTGTGCCCTGTCCTCAGTGTTTTATAGGGTGGATGGAGGGTGTCTGGTTCCATGCTGCTTCAAAGATTTCTTCTTTGAAGTAGCAGGAACACAACTGGGCTGGGTGGTGCTTAGTGGGTTCATGGTGATATAGCTGAAATATTGTTGAAAGTGACGTTAAATTCTATTCACTCACCCTGGATGTTTGGGGGAGAGAACGATGAAACATTTTAACAAGTCAAGGACCCTCCAGAAACATGGAGAGGAAGAATTTGAAAAACATGAACTTAACCAATCAGACAATTCAAACCACTTTCATGTCTCCCATAACCCTCACTGCTTTTACTGGAAACATAAGAATATTATTGTGAACAGCCTAAACTGGACACAAACTATATTATTTAATAACTGGACAGCAGATAATAGGCTGAAGATAAATGCAATGCTATTAAGGTCAATGCAAATCTTGGTTCTCCTCTTATTGAATTAAAAAAAAATCCAAATCTTCCAATTTCATATCTATTCTTCAGCAAAGAAACAACCTCACCATTGATCAAATTACAATATATTTCTTTTTGACTGCATGGTACATTAAATTCAAATAAAGTTTCTGTCTTCAACTGGATGCATCAATATGTCTTCTGTTGAACAGGTGTGTGTAACATGAGCGATTGGGCTCGATAATGAGGGTGCTATTCAGCCAGGTTTTACTAGCAGGAAACAGGGTAGCAGTATATGCATGCAGTGTCAAGGCAGTTCGGTAAATGACATTTTGGAATGCAACATTTCATTACATATGACAGAATATGATAAAAGTAAAGATTTCACTTTTTTTTCGAACAGACAGACTATACATGATATAGGGCTCGCAAGACGAAAAATTCTGTTGTATTGTCCACTCATTTGAGATGTCAAATTCAGTCAAAATTGGTCAAAAGCATTATCTTTTAAGGCCCAGTTAAGTATGATTATATTCGTTACAGATTTTACAAATATATAAAAAGTTTATATGCATCTCAAAACAAGTAAGTTGGGAGTGTTTTGTCCAACAATAAACAGGCCTTCTTAAGCTAACAACAGATGTGGAAAAAAAAAAGCGAAATGTCACGTGCTGAAATGTGGTAGTCTCCACTTTATGCCAAAATGTCCCTTTACCGAAATGTCACATGCCGAAGCATCGGAGATCCATTATGATTAACTATTTGAAAAGCAAGTTAAATGAAAAAGTAGGAGGCTCAATTCATGCAACATAATTCCCATTTACCATGACCAATGCTTAAGTTCAGTTGATCAGAGTAGGCGACTCAAATGTGCAAGTAGAAAGGCAATTTAGCTGGCAACATGCTACATGTAGTAAATGAGAACCCTGACATGCACATCAAATTGACTGGATAGACCATGGAGCCAAGTTCTATGCACCATGTTTTCACCAAGACC
Source organism: Hanleya hanleyi (assembly GCA_036873755.1). Classification (NCBI taxonomy): domain Eukaryota; kingdom Metazoa; phylum Mollusca; class Polyplacophora; order Lepidopleurida; family Hanleyidae; genus Hanleya; species Hanleya hanleyi. The sequence goes on from JAVTVY010014422.1 coordinate 26,376, forward strand.
CAACAAGAAGAATTGTCAGAGAGCATGTATTAGGGGCCCATTACACTTAATTGGTCTGGATGCATTGATTGGTTGGGTGATCAGTGGATGAACATTGATTGTTGCTGAAGGTTGGCGAACTACAAGAATATCCCCAGTGCCTCTTGGAGGGAAATGTAAGGGGTCAAAGTGGGGTAGAAAATACTCCATCAGGGGTTAATAGAATTAATGCCAGGTCTAGAGGGCAGTGGACAATTCAGGCAACCCTCAGGGACTCCCCAACTAACAAAGACCAAAACAGACCAAATTATGGGTATCTGGGTAAAATACTGACACCATGCACCTCCATGGACTGGTCAGTATGGAAATGTGTGTCAGTATGTGAATGTGGATTAGATGGTGAAATACTTGCATGACCTTTCCCGCAGGGTCCGAAATAGCGGCCTGCTATTGGCTAAAAGCAGGCCAAAATTTTGACATAGCAGGCAATGTAAAAAATTTCTACCAATTTGACCATACCTTGAACAATAAAGTATTTATTTCCGTACGTTGTTCGCAAGTTCACAAAATTTATCGCCGGTAGTAACTTAGCAAACAAATAAAGTAGAAAAACCATGTGGACGGACTTGTACAGGTCGAGGTCTTTCAAGCCAGGGGAGACAACCGCCGAGTTATGGCTTGCATATCCGGTTCCGTTTCTCGACAGCGAGGAGAAGCAACGCTTTGACAAGAACGGCTTGCCAGTAAAAATGACGCAAAAAAGCATCAAACTATCGACTTTAAAGTCTTGGAACTTCGATTGGCTCGAAGTTTTACAAACTGTGAAATGCAATGGGCAAGTCGTCGTCATTAGCGTCTGGTTAAACGGAACCACAAACGTCAAAAAAGACTGTTGTTACACACACGAACAGCGAACCCCATAAAAGAGCCAATTAGAAGGAGATGCTATCCTAAGAGAAAAAGGTCAGTCGCCGGTCGCATCTACAGTGATAGGTCAGGCATTAAATAAAATTATTCAACATCAGTTTACAATCAAATTCAGTAATTTGTTATTAACTTAAAAATTGAAATAGCTACTAATCAGTGAATGATACAATTGAGGATTGTTAATTCGACATTGTAAAAGCATTTATGAGATTAAGAAATACATGATCATGTCATCTGAAATTGATTTATGATTCTTATTGTTCTGTTATAGCTTCCTCCCGATTATGCACCATGACCCATTATAAGGTTGAGGACAACCTTCCAACCATTAAACATGTTAAAGTTCAATATAAATGTTCACTCTCAGACAGTCTCTAGTAACTAATAAGGGCTGTCAATCTGTACATGCATATTAACATATGGTTCAAATTATAGTTTATTTTCCTGTGAAATTGGATAGATAAAATGCATAAGAAAATTAACAAATGAATGATCCTTACTGTATGGTGTTAAATTAACTATTTTCGTCTGAATTTGCACAGGTTGAAAACAATAGTTGTCCAATTATAAAAATAGCAGGTGATGTTCAATTTGACCTGCGATTTTTCTCTGAAGAAAAAAAAATAGCAGGTCATCAAAAGTTTTCTATTTCGGACCCTGACTTTGTGGTCTTGGACAGGTTAGAATGAAATGTGTCTGCGAGTCTGCAACATGGATCAATTGGATGATGCTGGTACATGTATAACCTGCATGGTCTTGAACTGGTCCAGGCCTTGTTTTTTGTTTTTTGTTTTTTTATTTATGAAAATCCAAACAGATTCTCACAATCTAACTCATTCATGGGAATACAAATCTTTCATTTCTATACAAATTGTGAACAGGAATTCTCATGAAAAAGCAAGCCAGAACCAGTTGGTCAGTATGGAAATGTGTCTGTGTAATGTGGATTTGATGGTAATATTATACTGACATGACCTTCATGGTCTTGGAGTGAGTCAGTGTGGATGCAACATGGATTGGACAGTAAAATACTGGCACGATGTCCATGGTCTTGGACTGACCAGTTAGAAATGTTTCATAATGTATTTTGATTCAAGATTTATTTACTAACAGCCGAAGCTCAAGTAACGATCAAATTCATAGGATGACCAACATAATCATGTAGTTGTAAGTGCCTGTCATTCGTGCCTTAGTTCGATACAGCTATCTTGGGTAGCATATGGGGAGTTCACTTTCCTAACCTTTTCTAAACTTAAAGATCAAATGCTTTAAAATTGGATGATCCATTCAAAAATTTCAGTCAATAAAACATGGAGTAAAGTTTACCAGCACTCTAATTGGCATACTGAAATGATAGCTAAAATGGAATCGGAGCTGTGAGACCACTGGTGTTTCTAATTGCCATGCATTTATATTGCTCAGTCTTTCACAGTGCCGCTTAGTACATATTTAACAAAAGTCAAGAGGCCAAGGTCTTCAATAATTTTGTTTATATATCGCCTGTACATGAGCATATTCTAAAGGACTTAGTAAAAACCTTTCGAACCAAAATTTGATGATTGCTACTTTAATGAGAACTTATAATATTTTCACTGATAACTACATATTTTTGTGGTGATGGTCCAGTTCATCTTTGTTAGAAAAAGTCCATCACAGGTCTAGTAGAAAAATAATAAAAAAATGTTCAGGGCGAAGAGAAAGTCAGGGGCAGGCGGTGATGATAAACGAACTATTAAGTTTAAAGGTGAAGTGCAAAGGTTTTTAGATTGAATCTCCTTTTTATATTATTTATTCGTTGAATAATGATAGAAGTATCATTCTCTCTACTTCGCTTGGTTTAATGCAAAGCAGCAGATAGAAGCCTTTAAAGGAATAGACAACATTTGGCAAACGTAAACTGCGACTGAAAGATCAATCCAAACAGTGCCCAAAAACATTTTTTTCCTATTTTTGAGATTCTTTCTAACGAAGAAAAATACTCTCAAACATTGAAAAAATGACCAGATGTGTTGAATGAAGGGAGCCACCATCTTTATGGTTTAACCAATGAGCGGCCGAGTGATATTCACGTGACAACTAGCTCATGACGTCAAAGGGCCTCTCTGCTGTTAGAGAGCAAACATGGCAGCAAGTGATTTTCAACTTTTTCCAAGGGTCCGACGCCTTGCATTTCCGAGAGTTTTAACCTGACTGATGACAATGACTGGCTGGGCCAAACCATGCTTTCATCTACGCTGCTTGGGACCAGTGTCGAGGGATACAACTTAGTGTCAGGCGTGTTCGAGCCCATTGAAGACGATCGTAGAAATCGGTCGAGGATGCATGTACCGTAGAAGCCGGCCGGGTCGCGGATTTCGTTTAATCGGCTCTGCTGTGAGATGTCCTGTTAGGAAACGATCAGACGAGCACATGTGCAAGTGCTGACATTAGCTGACAAGGATTTATTCCATAAACTTTCTCAGGTAAATTTTCTCGCACGCTAGATATTTGGGTGGGTGTTTAACGGCCGTGTCATGCTGGACAGTTTCTTTCGGTAACAGTTCAACGGTGAGAAAAATCTCCGGATAATCTTTTCCCGGAAAAACGGCCCTCCAGCAGGGGCAGATTTAGTTTCGTTTTCTGGCTGAGTGCCGGTCTTTGTTGAGGCTCGATTCTTTGAATTGGTAAGACAGAAATCAGAATTATTCCCATTCTCGGTTACATTAAACAATCTCAGTGAGTTACTGCCGAATTATGTTGACGCATGTTGGCGTAGCCATCAGCTGAAAAGTATTGGCCTATAACGAAAGCATATTTTATCAGACAACTCGATGCTGTGTTTTTTTTGACACTTAGTCTACATGTAGACTGACCGACAGATCAAACACGATTTCTCAACAACAAGGATAAGATCATTGTAATTGTACAAACATCAGCCGGTATTTACAGGGTACAGAATACACAGATGTATAGCCACACCTGCTGGCCTATCGGGCTGGGATTATTCCAGTGCAAGGCAAACTGTGCGTGTCCTCCCAGTTCACTGCAGTGTTCTGTGGCCCAGTGACGTCACTAAACTTGCCGTAATGGCGGCGGCCTTACAAGCCACAGAATTTATCATTAACGGCTTCTTACTCGGTTGGAAAAAATTGCATAATTTAAATAAAAATCGTTTTGGACACTCCTGGAATTGTTCTTTCATTTGCAATATACGTTTATCAAAGGTTGTCTATTCCTTTAAACAATTGGTATCCCAAGCCCAGCTGAATTCCGATTTGCAAACTGTCATCCCTTTAATATCTTTCATTACAAGTACTGATGCCCAGCTTGGGGGTCTGATATGATGTCACAAACCAGCGTCGATCAAGGACAGATTAGCGATGCAGATTTCATTTCTAAAATTGGTGAGGCTTGAGATACCAACTTTGGAGCACTTTTCCAAAGAAATCATCCACAAAAATATATCTTGAAATACTTTTTCTACTTGTCAAGTGGGACAAGCAGATTATTTTTCTACTTGTGTCTCACAAATTTCACTTGTCAGAGACAGATAGACAGGAGTTAGTTCGAATGAGTCTTAGCTCGATAAAAAGTCAAATTCACCTAGGAAATACAGGAATATCAACAGAAAAATTAATATTGAAAACAATTTGGGTAATATTTTCACCTGTAGGTTCTACATGGGGAAAATAGTGGTCCAGAACTAAATTTGACGCTGCATTTGAGGTTCTTCTATTTAATTTAAATGGGTTAACTATTAAGGTCATAGTACATGTATACACGGGCATTATAATGTTAGTTTTGATGGCTTAGAAATGGCAAAGTCCCAGGTAGATTTTCCCATGTAAGCAGCAAACACTAGAGCATATCCCATTCATTGTCTATGCCCATGTCGAAGAATTACAAAAGTGTGAACAAATTCTGAAGATAAAAATCATGTAACATCCCGCCCTGCATTCGAACAGTAATTGAAAAACCTTGAAATGTGCCTTTAACTCTCCAGAAATTCATATGTCCTCCCTGTGAAAGGTGAAATGCTATCTGTACAGCTCAAACCAAAGGCCTTTGCAGAGTAAATAGGAATTACCTGTGACTGATTGCTTACATCTATAGAAAAGAAATAACCAATTGTACTCAATCAGATATGCAATTATTGTTATTCACATACAGGGGCTGAAATGTTTGCTCAATGCCTAGGAGCCATTGGCCCCCAAGGTGAAAATTTTTGGGAGCCAAAATATTTTTTTAGGGGCCAGTTCCTTTATTTTATAATATTACCCCGGAATCATTCAACTTCTTTAATACAATAACGGAACCCCATAACTGATCAATGTCATCTGAACTAACACAGAATTGCTGTGAACTAACACAGAATTGCTGTGAACTAACACAGAATTGCTGTGTACATGGAGACTGAACTTGCATGATATTGGTCATTTATGCAGACTGAACAAGTGCATTTGTTCTGCATCTTCAGACAATCCTGAGTCACCATCATGATGAGACTCTAGGACCAAGTTATTCCTACTTTTATGGGGTCTTGGCTAAATTAGATCCCAGGAGCCAAGATTTTTTTATTTTTATTTTTATTATGAGTAAAATAAGAATACATCACTTTTGTAGCTCTGTTTATTATGTAGGTTTTTCCTAAGTTATGATCCCTTTTGTAACTGATGATAGTTGACATTTTAGACTCTATAAATAATAAATTAAAGTAAAAATACCGACTACAGAAACTATTTAAATAATCCGCTTCCTGATTTTTCTCAAAGTCCGCTTCCGTATCTTTCTCAAATCCGCAATTTTGTGCATTTGTATAACCATGTGCTCTCTGTAATTTATGGATCACTGCAAACGATGTTTTTGGAGGCTGGCATTTGAAAAGTTGTTGACCAGAACTGAATAAAACTGACACCTGTATAAAGCAAAGGATCTAATGTAATTTACAAGAGCATATTGTGGCCACAGTAACTGTGCAAACGGCACAAATTCCGCCAAGGCGAGTAGATTTACAACAACAACAACATGCTGTTTTTACTTTCGGAATGAAACGCGACTGTGACAGCTACAGTACAAGGCAGAAATATCTTGATCATAAACGCGAGTTAAAAAAATCATTTTCGCGACTATAATTTATTAATCTCGATCGGAAAATGCGCCTCAATCGCGCAAAAACAAAAGCATAATCGCGACTGAGACGCGTCGACCGTTCGCCGTAACTGTAATGATACTGCATGACGCGATCAGAACAAGTCGCGTGTTGTAAATAAACGAGTCCCTTTGCTACTTGCCGATAAACTCGTTGGTCAGCCTTGTATGATCGGATAAATGCATGCGGGAGGATTTTGTTATGGACCAAACAATTGCATATTTGCATGTAGCTTGATTGAAATCCCGCTAAATATATATATTTTCAGAAAGCCCATACTTTAATTAATCTGTCCTTCAAAATATCTGCCCTGGCGAGAAAATAAAACAAACAAAAAAAAAATTTGATTTCGGCAACAATGAACATTACCTTGCGTCTATGTCCCAGCCAAACGATAATTTTCATAGAAAATCTCAACACGATTCGCTCAATTCAAGCGGACGATCGTGCTAAAATACCAGTACATCATCTCTGTGGGTTTTAATCCAACATATAAATCCGAGAAACCCTTTATTTCCATTGTAAATAAAACAGTTGGCTCGCTAAAGTTTTCAATGGAGCCATTTTCTATGCGATAAATTCACTCGGCACTGAAGGCCGACATACAGACAGACAACCGGCCAATCGCTGCGATTGTCTCACAGACTTTCCTACGATGACCTCATTCTCAACTAATCAGCTTCGCGGTATTAACCAACTCAGTCGACCTTGTTTTATCGAACGAATATTCATGACTATGTCTATTCAATCAAATTCTTCGTTATTTCTTTGTTAGTTGTTAAATCACTCATCATAGGTCGAAAGTGGGGGAAATGGCCTTTGAAATGAGGCCAATATCTCCCACATTCTACCGCGGGAAATGAGATTTCGATGGCGCTGAAAATGGTCCAAAAACGGCAAATTCTTTGCTGATTTTCTCAATTTCCATCACAATGAAGGTACGTCTTCAACAAAATAAACTTCTTATACGTTTATGGTATGATTCTTAATAAAATTTGAACGTATATTGCCGATTATTTCGTTATTGAATGGTGTGGACTATCAATGAGCTTTCACTCGACGAACATTTTACTATGAGGGGAATTTCTTACGAGGTGGTCAATCTTGCCTTGTTCGGCCAACAAGACTCCATGTGACGCGATCAATAAAGTAATCCCTTTTGAAATATGCCTCTGGATCGCGCTAAAACCCGAGACGATCGCGTCGACAGCGACATCGGCCGCATTTACACGCTGACACGTTTACAGAAAACAGTCGGGTCGAAACCGCGTGTTCCGAAATTCATAGTCGCGACTCCTTCAATAAACTAGCGCGAGTCAGTCTCGATGACTTCGCGTTCTACTCGCGTTTAGCATCAAGATATTTCTGCCTTGTACTGTAGGTCCGAATGAGGAAACTCCAACAAGGTACTGAAAATGACTCACAGTGAATAGTTATTTATTCGATTACCGCTTAGGCCTACAAACACTTGTACATGTATATAAGCATCCCGCTAACATCAGTTACGTAGTCCACTCACGCTGACGGCTACCCACAGACTGTCGCACGTGTTCTCTGTGCTTAGTCACTACCACTCTCCAACATGCGCGATACAAAGTAGTGCCGGCAACAATGCATTCATCACAGCGACAGCTGACACGCTTGGGATTAAATGACTGGAACTTGTTAGTTTATGTCTCCCTAATCTGTAAGTAGACCTTCTTTTAGGCACTATTTTGGTAGTGAAAATGGATCACATTTGGACTTTGACCAAAATTATGCAGACTTGTTAAAAAAGTTTCAGGGGCCAAATGGCGAGAAGTGGGCAATTCTGTAGTCGCCAAAACGAATGTACGGTCGCATTTGGCGAGCTGGCGACCAGTTATTTCAACCCCTGACATAGCATGTATAATAGCCCGATATGATTTTTTTTTATTATGTGAATTACATGTTCTTCCTATTTAATCTACAAGGATTCATCCAATATCAGTCTGCCCCATGTAAAACATGTACATGCTATGCCAGGTAAAAGCAGGTACCCAAGTCATTGTCTGGAATTGAATAGAACATGATACATGAAGTTACTTCAGCTTGTTCACTAACATTCAATGGATGGGCATCCTCCATTTACAGCTACATGAAACTGGAACACCCATAACCTGTTGCTTTGCCATAAACTGACCATCTCACCTCTGTACCCCATGTAAATATGTTTATTATACCTCTTGAATATTCATGAGGGTTTTCTGGTATTCCATTTGTTTATTATACTTCTTGAATATTCATGGCGGTTTTCTGGTATTTCATTAGTCAAACTCTACCCAGTGATGAGTCAATATTTTTCACTCACTGACCCAGCTGTTTATGTGTCAGGCGAAGCTGGTGAGGTGAGTCAATATTGTGATAACATGATCACCGTTTACAAGTACTGTCTGCCTGCAACATGGCAGACGGTGGTTGCTTCATAGATTTGTCCGATGAAAATCTACAAGAACTGTTACAGGGAGAGTAAGAAAATGTTATACAGGCATCGATATCAATTTTACTGTCAAGCAAAAGATATTGATTTCGATAGTCTTTCGTCAATAACCAAAGAACAACTTGGCAAATTCCTCTTCAAATTCTTTGCTGAGTTGAGAAAGAAGGATGGAGATAATTATACTCCCGTTCGTCTACGGTTAGCATATGTTTCGGTCTCCAGAGACATTTCCAGAAATTGAGGGGTATTGACATTATAATCGACAGCCGGTTGTTGTTGTTCTGGAAATCCCTCCTTTTCATCTAGGAGCACCTTGAGAGACAAGGGAGAAAAGGGGGGGGGGGGTAAAGGCCACATAAAGCACAAGGAGGTGATAGCTAATGAGGATTTACGGAAGCTGTATGAGAGTGATTTGTTCAACCAAAACAGCGCTGATGGCCTGCAGTGCAAGGCATTCTTTGACATCATGTATTTCACCTGTAGGAGCGAGAGGGAAAATCTGAGGCAGATGAAAAAGACTGACATGGTACTGAACAGGGATGCCAGTGGTTGATGGTACTTTACCAACAAGGCCATTCTTCAAACTAAAAACCACAGGGGTGATGACGTAATTGATGATGACCGAGAATCTGCACGGATGTACGAAAATCCTGTACGTCTGTAAGACATTGTTTACTCTAGTAATTCACTCATTTATGGCCATGATATTCAGTACCGGTAACGACTGTGCAGGGCGCGAAATGTTCGGGTGTCCACCTGTCGATGACAGGTAGTATTTATGTGCGACAGGTAAAAAAAATAAATGACTGTCGCATGCGACAGGTAGAGATTCGGTCAATAAAACAGAAATATTGTCCACGTACTAGCTCACTTTCGCCAGCGTTTGTCAATGTCCGCCACGAAAAGGGCCAATTTGATTGAACGTGCACGGGTGTCCCCGATTCTGAACAGTTTTCGCAACTGCGCATGCTTAAAAGGCTCGGGCGTACACAATTCAGTGTGCAATCGTGTCTGCCCGCAGCAACTTGCATGAAACACGCATGCGCGAGTAATGCGGTCATACCGTTGCCATAGGTTACTGCCGTCTGTCAGACGTCCGCCATTGTCTTTGGTTTTGAATGCAATAGATCAAAATGGAGCGTTTTCTAACTCGTACAAACGCGGGTGATGCTTTACAGCCCAATCAAGAAGACGAGACTGCATCGCAAGCTGGCGAGGGCATTTCAAGTACAACAGACGAGCCGATAGAAGCGTCTCCGACGCCGGCAAAAAGGAAACGAGTGTTCAAATTTAACACTAAATGGAAACTTGAGCATGAATGGCTGACATTCGACGAAACAACAAGGCAAATGTTTTGCACATATTGTAAAACCTACAAACAGGCCAGCAAAACGAACAGATTTGTTATAGGGTGCGAGTCACTTCGTGTGGAAAATGTGAGGGCTCATGAAACCATTTACAACATGACAACTTCTCTTTGTGTTAATATTTTATTTAGAAACAGTTACAGCAAGTCAAATACAAGTTAGTACAAGACGTGAACATATAGAATAATTTCATCACTATTCGCATATATATATATATATATATAATTATTGTGTACAGGTAGAAAATAGAGGAGACAGGTGGAAAAAAAAATTACCTGTCCCATGAGACAGGTGGAAAAAATAAAACATTTCATGCCCTGCTGTGTGTAATAGCATAGCAGTCCAATTCTCAGCTGCTGTCACAGTTGTCTCCCAATCTGAATCACTCGCAAACTACTGTTATCAATCAGGTATTTTAAGAAAATAAATACATGTAATAAAACAGTATCGGTATGTAGTATACACTGTATTCCATATTACTGCGCTCTGCACTCCTTGTGACTTGAGTATTGCGAGATGAAAATCTATAGCGAGCAAGCAATCCAAGCACAGCATTTTGCTATATGGGGAGAGTGGGTGGGAAAGCAAATTAATGAAATGTCAGATTTCATCATTATGATCAGACAGACATCACTGACCATACATGTACGGCTGCCATCTGTCATGCACGTTCATCTTCATGAATGATAAAATTAGGTCATACTTTACACTGTCGATGTCAACCAATCAAATGAGTTCACCATGACCCAAATAGGATTTATGAATGGAGTGTGTAACACCAGTGGCTACATTGTAACAATATACCCAGGGTTTGTGACGAAGAGTTCACCTTGTAAATCTCGGAAACGCATCTGAAAGTTTTAAATTCTCAATATTATTCTAGTCAGATTGGAAGCAGCTTTGAAGATTCATCTATGAACTATTCATAAAATTGTATTTGTGTCTCTCATTTCCGATAACACGCACCTGCATGATAGAAAATATTCGTCAAACAGTGTTTTCAGAAAGAAGTAGTAGTACCATGCACTAGTCTGGCGTCATAGCGATAATTCACTGCAGTTAATAAATTCGGTATAATAAAACACTTATAAACCTGTGACAGAGTCAATATCATAAAACCTGGACCCTTGGCCAAGTTTGGTCTGCCTGCGGCCTCGGTCAGGTCTGCTTGACCAAGTCTGGCCTCTGGTTCAGGTTTCGTGATATTGACTCCATCACAAGTTAATAAGTGTATAATGCTAGCAGCTGTCTGTCTTGACACACATGAAGCATGACGTAGTGTATGGTACCTGGATTTTCAGGGGGAGACATGCTGCAAGATTTTAAAATAGTGTGCAGGAGGGGATAGAGATTAGATGTACGGCAGTTTCAGAGGTGGGTGATTCATAATAAAATTATCTAAAACCCTCACTGGAGGTGACGGGCCGACCTATAGCCCTCATACTCGTGAGGGCTATATATTATTTAGCTAGGCATTGGTCACTGCCTTTTTTGATGTATTGTAAACATCTGAGAAGGGCTGTCAATGTTAGGCATTGCATCATGGCTTGTTTTGGAGCAGCAAGGTTTACTTGGGCCGATTCAGCAGTGGCTATTAACATGTACGCTGTTATGCAAGATGTTATGTAGACCCCAAATTTCGACACAACACGTCAACACATCATCGCGGATCTTGACTACTACACTGTAGTCCCGAGTCGCTGTGTCTGTTAGATTCATGTAAGATAATCCCAATGGAGCCTTTCAAAGAATTTAACTATCATGATTTACAAGTGCGTGCTTAAAAATAAACCTTTACCCCTTCAACTTCTGTCAACTTCAAGCTTCCCCGCCAAAACGAACACCTTGTCGTCCATGGATTACTTCCCTTTAATTTCATTCCGCTTCTGGTTTTCAGAGTTATCTTCTCCTGTTTTTAAAGGGGAACCCAAACGGTCTATGCTTAGTTTAGGCTGGGCTCCCGCTTAACCAACAGAGTTCCAACCTTAAAAAAGTTCACATCCAACACACGGCACTTGTATTGCCAATACATGGACCCAATTGGTGTAAAAAAAAAAAACTTCCCGACATTTTGTTAAATTTAGATTTTAAACCTCCCAGGAGAGAGCCTATATAACAGGAATATATACGCTCCACTTTTAAAATACATCTTCAATCTAATAATGCAGTTATCGGAAGTCGGAAATATGCTGTCAAAATGAGACAGAACTCGCCATTACACGTCTATATTTTCAAAAAATATCCAGGGAGGGGCCATGCCACTGTACTACCCTAAAAGGGCTTTGGCGCTCGCATTGAATAATATCAGAAGCTCATGATAATATATAGAAAGGTGACGAAGAAGAGTTCCGCTTGAGGTATCTTTCTCCACATGTACGTCACTCTATAAAAGTTTTTCGATGTCAGAAATATTCGGTCAGATTTCAAAAATCCTAGGAGTATAGTAGTATATAAAACACGGATAAGGTCAAATACTCGTCACTGCGCATGCGCAAGAAACCGAAAGTGGTCTGCGCAGGTGTTTTCTGCGCATAACGTCATGACGTCACTTCCGGTCTGCGTGAATCGGGCGTGACATGGGTAGTACTGGTTGACCTATATCAGCGTCGGGGTTTTACATCCGGGTTCTTGAGGGAGACAATGCATGTACTGACCTGTATCGGGAGGTAAGTCACCATACTGTAGGTAGATTTCCGGAAATCACCAGAAGTGGTCTGCGCAGGTGTTTTCTGCGCAAGTGTATGACGTCACTTCCGGTCTGCGTGAATTGGGCGATGGTCACGTGACCTTAGGGGGATGTATTCCTCCGCGGGGATGCTGTCTGGCGGTGATGCGGTTATGGGGAGAAGCCTCCGCGGACAGAAAGTAGTCTCAAATACGCGGGGAGCTGGGGGAAATTATTCGGCATTCTTCACGGGCGAGAGGGGCCCCTATTGGACCGTATGGGTCGAGCGAGGTGTCAAAGTGAAGCGCTCCTCCAGGGCCATCCAGTCATGGGTGGTTGCATGTAAAATTAGGATTCGTCCCGAAAATATAAAAAGCGGAACACAGACTTTACCCCTACAATAGGGGGAAACCCCTATCAACAGTGTCCAAAAGGGCTAATATCGGTCAACCGGCTTATCGGGGCCTGCTTAAAGAGGTAGGGTTGGTGTATGTAAAATGAGGATTTGTCCCCAAAAATATAAAAAGCGGAACACGGACTTTATCCCTACAATAGGAGGAAACTCCTATCAACCATGTCTAGTGGGGGTTAATATCGGTCCCCCGGATTTATCGGGGCCTGCCTATTATCAAGTCATGCATGGCTGCATGTAAAATTAGGGAACTCATCTTACATCCGGGTTTCCCAGTGGGTTTTTCCATGTTTTACATCCGGGGACCCTGGTTTTACATCCGGGTACTCATCTTACATCCTTGCGCAGGTCTGTGTGCGCAGGTCACGTGGTTTGGTGGGTCTGCGCAAGTGTGTGACGTCACTTCCGGTTTTCAGAATGACCAAAAACTACCTCCGAACACAGAAGAGTTCCAATTTTTCCTTAGACCTTAGACGTATGTGTGGATGATTTGTACTGACCTTCAACATCTGGGACTTCTTCAACATCTGGATTTTCCCCGGCTTGGCCACACGCCTGCGCGGACTGAGTTTTCTCCCGGTCCGGTCGCACGCCTGCGCGGGTTATCCTTGGACTCCGGGGGCAAGATCAGAAAAGGAGGTCACACCATAGCATTATAGTATGGGGCCGAGTGCGTGTACATCCAGGTCCTCAACATGACTTGTACGTATTCTGAGGGTCGGCTTCTGATTGGACAAGAGCAGTCCGAGATCAGCACAATGAACGTCTGAATACACGGACAACAGCATAAATGAACTTTAAACACACCCATAGCGGTTCTCCCAACGTGGATGTGCTGTGATGGAGGGGCTAATAAAAGGATTGATCTGTAATCTTTGTTGTTGTTGCTGTTGTTGTTGTTGTTGGTCTCTTTTTGGACTCACCAATCAGAATAGTACTCATCAAGGACTACACCCCGTAGAGCTACGTATAGGCGCGCATATGTGACATGGTCTATAAAACACATCCCTCTGGATCCCTCACCTCCATTCCTGCGGTTGCAGAGCCTTGACGGAGATCCATCCCTATGCGACTCGCATTTCACAGCATGCGACCGTGGTTAAGTCACTCACGGGTTACCGAGCAGTGGTTCGGTCCATGTTTGGAGATGGCGACGACAACGAGGGGCGACGCCAGATCCTGAAAGAGTTCACATAGGCAGTCCTCGACAGAGTGGACACCACGGAGAGGTGTGCTATCACTCACCACTACTGGACTATGACAGCCATCCTTGATGCCCGGGCTATGGACCACCAGCACTCACACCGGAACCAGCGACGGCTCGTTGGCCTCACAATGGCCTTTGCCCTATTGACCCTGACGCTGTGGCAATGACAGTGGGACCTAACCATAAAGACGAGGGTCAGTCAGAGTGTGCGTCATTCACCGTTCGTCATTGGGTCAACCATGTCACCAGTCTACGAGCCATCCACCCCAGATGGGGTTACACGTCTATGAGGATAAAGTCACCATCGTTGAAGACCGTGGAGATGTTTGCTGGTCGCGCGCTGAGACCGTATCGAATACGGTTACGCTACACCATGGTGACTGGACCAAATTTAAACGGGTGTTGAGCGATGAACTAGATGGGATTACACGCGTCTAGTCCGTCATTCATAATTCAGCCGTCGTCCATTAAAGAATATCCGTGTCTATAATCCAAAGACCTATTCCATATTCCATATAACAGTATTAGCACCAAATTCAAAAGGACAATAGGCTAGTTTCCTGCAAGAGAGAAGCGGTCAACAGTTTTCAATGATGTCGACAAGGCATCATGATGTTCCAAAAATATAAAATTCGTATCGCTGATCATTATTCTTAATCCATAATAATCGTTGTAAAGTCGTCATCTAGAGAATGATGTATCTCGGTTACGCTTTGATTGTGACTGTTCATATGAGCACCATGATGATCTTGAAGTACATAGGTTCATACAGTCCCTAGCCCCGGGTTAAGCGGAATTAGACACAAGTTACAAAACGTAGCGCCATAGATCTTGCACGCTACGTTCGTATTTTGCTATCGTTGTTGTTGTTGTTGTTCCGGACGTCCCTCCTTTCAGACTAGGAGCACCATCTTACAGAGGTAATTAGAAGCTTGCAGTAATCCCGCCGCTTACTAGGGTGGTCGAGACAGGGTCAGTAGCAGTCGAGGTCCCGTGCTGTGCAGATTGTGCAAGTAACTTATTTACAGTGCATTGACACCTCCTGACTGTACATATAGACCGGTCCGTCCCTTTTTCTGACCAGGTGTGTGCGATGTACTACTGTGAGTGGATTTATATAGCGGTCACTGAAAGACACCCAGGTACTTTATTCCCCAAGTACCTCAGCTGGCGAAGGTCTAGCGTAGCAACTAGTTCCACCATCAGTCCATTTTACCCTGGACACCGAATCAGTCCAGCGCCTTGTGAATAGGCGAGTATATACGTAAGCGGTCACTGGCGAGGCGCGAACCCACACCAGCTGTAGCACTCCGGGTCAGAGTCAGACACTCTAACCATTCGGCCACGACACGCTCACATGCTATCAGCATGCGATATGTATCGCCAAATTTGAGAAACTTTGAGTGGAAGCGCTTGGTGGAATAGCCCTGTTTTATAAGTTTCTGCAACAATGTTTTGTGACGTTGTTTAAAATCGTCACATTTAACACAGGATCTAGCAAATGCTACTAAGCGAGATATGTATACGCCATATGCAGGTCCCACTGGAATATTACTGTTCAGAAAGGGATAGTTTACGATGTCGAAATTGTAATCATCTCTTTTGTCATAAAGTCGACGAGTGAGAATGCCCGCTTCATTCGAGAATGCCGACTGCGTACACCGTGGACCCCTCTTCCGATGCGTGGGCCGTTACCAAGACCCTACGTGAGGCTTCACCCTAGACCCCGTTCTGCGGACAGCCTTCGAGAAAGTGGTGCCTATTGGTGGACAGGTATATCATCATCGCCGGGCGAGCGGTCAGCTGTTCAGTTGGGCTGGGTTCGTGCCCTGAGTGAACCGGCGGCAGAACCCAATGGGAAAATCATCAACCGTGACAAGGAGGAAGACGAGAGGGACTGTCCGGTTCTCACCTCCGCGTGACCTACAGAGATGCCCTGGATAAACTTAATACCCGTAGTCCACCGTCGGAGGACGTCGGCGTCATAGATTACCCGGATAGCCCAGTGACATGACCACCCGATCCTTTGATCTCACGTCATAAACTTTTCCTCCCTATAAATACGAGACGGTCAAATCTTGTACCATTCACGTACTGACCATGACGGAGGATATAATACGGGCGTTTCTCATCTTGACCCCCAAGGTCTTCCTGCACGTCTATGCGGATACGGTCGATATCATGGAGGGGGTGGGAGAGATCTGTTATGCGGACCCTACACAACCGTGCCCGGCTAACATTCGTCTGTCCCGGGAAGGCTGGACCAAATTCAAACGGGTGTTGTCTGGTGAACTGGACGGCGACCTCATCCACTTGTGTCACGATGTGTACGTCCGACGCAGCCCCTTCTTCGCTCAATTGGCTCGACTAAATGGGGGTACAGTGCATTTTACCCTTCACCCAGTTCTATGTTCTGCATTGGAAGATGCCGTGGCAGATGTGGATCAAGTGCTTACGGAGGAAGAGCGGTCATCAGATGAGTCGGACTGGTCATTTGCCATGGACGATGTGCTGGCAGAAGCCAGAGAAAAAAATCAGAAAGAAACTCCGACCCCGGCCCAAAATATACCCGTTATAAGTAAACGATAGAGCCAGGGTCCATCATCATTTGTCACCATGAAGAGCTGGGAGAAGGTGTTGGATAACTTATACTACAGTCCCCACAGTCCGGCTGCGTATAGTGCATTGTCGGTCTCTATCGAGCGGCCAAGCCCAAGGGGATACAACGTGCCCAAGTCCGAGATTGGTTAAAAAACAAGACACTTATACCTTACATCGAGCTGTCCGTCGCCATTTTCTACGGAACCGGGTCATCGTGGGAGGAATAGATGCCCAGTGGCAAGCGGATTTGGTCGATATGAGCGCCTTTGCCAAACACAACGATGGAAATCGGTATATCTTGACGTGCATCGATATCCTGTCGAAGTATGCGTGGGTGGTTCCCATCCGGACGAAAACGGGGGCGAATCTCATAGCGGCGTTCAAGGACATCTTCAAGACCGGGCGCAAACCCTTGTATTTGCAAACTGACGAAGGCACGAAATTCATCAACAGACCGTTCAAACAGTTTCTGAAAGCCCAGAAGGTCTTCTTCTTCCATACGTACAACGAGACCAAGCCCAGTGACATGACCACCCGATCCTTTGATCTCACGTCATAAACTTTTCCTCCCTATAAATACGAGACGGTCAAATCTTGTACCATTCACGTACTGACCATGACGGAGGATATAATACGGGCGTTTCTCAGCTTGACCCCCAAGGTCTTCCTGCACGTCTATGCGGATACGGTCGATATCATGGAGGGGGTGGGAGAGATCTGTTATGCGGACCCTACACAACCGTGCCCGGCTAACATTCGTCTGTCCCGGGAAGGCTGGACCAAATTCAAACGGGTGTTGTCTGGTGAACTGGACGGCGACCTCATCCACTTGTGTCACGATGTGTACGTCCGACGCAGCCCCTTCTTCGCTCAATTGGCTCGACTAAATGGGGGTACAGTGCATTTTACCCTTCACCCAGTTCTATGTTCTGCATTGGAAGATGCCGTGGCAGATGTGGATCAAGTGCTTACGGAGGAAGAGCGGTCATCAGATGAGTCGGACTGGTCATTTGCCATGGACGATGTGCTGGCAGAAGCCAGAGAAAAAAATCAGAAAGAAACTCCGACCCCGGCCCAAAATATACCCGTTATAAGTAAACGATAGAGCCAGGGTCCATCATCATTTGTCACCATGAAGAGCTGGGAGAAGGTGTTGGATAACTTATACTACAGTCCCCACAGTCCGGCTGCGTATAGTGCATTGTCGGTCTCTATCGAGCGGCCAAGCCCAAGGGGATACAACGTGCCCAAGTCCGAGATTGGTTAAAAAACAAGACACTTATACCTTACATCGAGCTGCCTGTCGCCCTTTTCCACGGAACCGGGTCATCGTGGGGGATATAGATGCCCAGTGGCAAGCGGATTTGGTCGATATAAGCGCCTTTGCCAAACACAACGATGGAAATCGGTATATCTTGACGTGCATCGATATCCTGTCGAAGTATGCGTGGGTGGTTCCCATCCGGACGAAAACGGGGGCGAATCTCATAGCGGCGTTCAAGGACATCTTCAAGACCGGGCGCAAACCCTTGTATTTGCAAACTGACGAAGGCACGAAATTCATCAACAGACCGTTCAAACAGTTTCTGAAAGCCCAGAAGGTCTTCTTCTTCCATACGTACAACGAGACCAAGGCTTCCGTGGTGGAAAGGTTCAACACGACATTCAAAGGCCGCATGCAAAAATTTTCACCTATAAGAATACAAGGCGGTACATCGATGTTCTCCCGAAACTTGGGAGTGGTTACAATCGAGCCTATCACCGGAGTATAGAGAGAGCCCCCATTACCGTGACCCAACGCAATGAAGCCCAAGTCCGGCGTGTCTTGTACCCCAGGCAGTCGCAGCGAACACCGAAGGAGGTGTTCAAGGTTGGCGACCCTGTACGGATCAGTAAAATCAAAGGTCAATTTGAGAAAAGTTACTTGCCCAACTGGAGCGATGAGCACTTCCTGATTAAACGACGCCTACTCCGACAGCAGCGAGTCTATGAGCTGGAAGATCTTCAAGGGGAACCGTTGCTAGGGACGTTTTACGAGACGGAATTACAACCTGTCGTAAAAACACAGGAAGACTACTACACGGTGGAGCAGATTTTGAAAACGGAACGTCGACGTGGCAAACTGTTTCATTTCGTCAAATGGAAAGGCTGGCCCAGTGCCTTCAATTCCTGGGTCGCGGCCAACCAGGCGAAACGACTAAAAAGCCAGACACCACTACCGTCATCCTTCATTCCACGTTCGACCATGAACACGGTGCTATGGACAAACAGCAGCTGCCTCTGAACACATCGTCTCCCAAAACGCGCAAACCGCAAGTGGGCTTTGTGGTGACATTGCTAACCCTGCTGGGTGTGTTGTACGGGGGTGTGTTTCAGCACTCTACTTAACCGACCTGGAACACCAGCTGTGAGTGGCATTCAAACCAGTCTACAGACCTTCTCTACACCAGTCAACCCCGTAATCGAAACGAATCCAGTCATCACTACCACCACACCCCACGTACAATTCACATCGAGCTTCACACCAAGTATACAGTACACATCGAGCTCTACATCAAGTACACCCACTACGTCTGAAAACCCACCGGATTTCATCACTCACAGTGAACGCCCATCGACAACGGCGACCGACGTTGTTGTTGTACCCACCACCCCAGTTCACTCGTACTAAATTTACAAGAGCGTGTTACCACGACAGCATATACACCTCCAACCATGGACCCCCGGTGGCAACATCCCTTCACTTGCGTCATCGCAGGACCAACGGGTTCCGGCACAAAACACTTCGTCAGGAAGCTCCTTCAACACGCTGACAGCATGGTCATTCCACCCATTGCCCGAGTTGTGTGGTGTTACGGAGCATGGCAGGCAGCGTATGCAGCAAAACCCCACATCAAGTTCGTGGAAGGGCTACCCAACCTGGCCGATTTGGAACCGTACACCTTGGTGATTCTGGATGATCTCATGGCGGAGACGGATGCGCGGGTCACGCAAATCTTTACATCATTATCGACGGCTCAGCATCATCTACATTGTGCAGAATTTGTTCAGTAAAAACAAAGAACATCGGAACATCAGCTTAAATGCCCACTACCTGGTGGTCTTCAAAAACCCGAGAAATACCACTCAACTCTTGCACCTAGCGAGACAGATGTACCCCGGCCGCGCGCCGTTTGCGTTGGAAGCCTTTACAGATGCGACAACCCCTCAGCACGGGTATATGCTCTTCGACCTGAAGCAAGCCACCCCCGACCACCTTCGACAACGGACCGGTATCTTTCTCGGAGAGACCCACCACGTGTACATGCAAAAATAACGTAAACACACCCACATGTAGTGGCTCCCCAGCTGGGGTGTGTGTTTGATGTTGGGGATAATAAAAGAATTGATACAACATCATGGTTGACTGTCTCTGAAGTGAAAGAATTTTCAGCAGGTAGCCCGCAAAAGGATAAAAAGGGCAGGGTTGTGGGCTCTAGCATGATGTCTGCGCGAGTACGGAAGCACGCCCCGACGCTCCGTGTATTGAAGACGGCCCCACCCGAGTTGGTCCGAACCATTGTACGCGGTGCGGACCCTGACCGTGTACGCTGTCTGTGCGAAATCGGGTACAACCTGTTAAAAGGCAACGTACCACTGACTCCGACTCAGAAGACCAAATTGGCCAAGCATAAGACAGGTCTTCGAACGCTAGTCCAGAAGCGAGACTAAACACAAAAGGAAAAGGTTTTACAGAAAGGCGGCTTTCTCGGGGCCATTTTAGCACCGTTGGCTGCTTCCGTGTTGGGTCCAGTATTGGGCGGACTGTTCGGCCGACAATGAACCACACGAAAAAAATGGTCCTCGTCGAACCTCGGCTCTTTCAAAACCTCCAATCGCCGTATCCGATCCCACCTACGGTGAAGACGATAAACACCCTCGAAGAAGAGATGCGTCAGATCTTACAAAGACCGGGGTTAAGTGACAGTGAGAAAGTACAACAGTAAAATGAGAAGCTTCAGTGGTACATGACATTCATGGGCCAATACAAAACCCTCTCTACCCCAGTACCACCACCATCACCACCATCACGCGACACACCACCGACCTCAGCACCGCTTCAGCAGCCGCCATTACAAGGGGTACCATCCACAGCCCCACAGTGGGTCGAAGACGAAGTCCTCAAGAGTGTACTTGCATCGTTCAAGAGACAAGCTGGCCTGGTATTAATGGTACATTCCATACCTAAATGATGTGCGGCTAAAAACAGGCATGGGTTCGGATCTTCGGCCATAAATAGATGTAAAATCTTTAACAAAAACCCTGTGAAAGTATATATTTTCTAAATGGGCACACTCGTGCCATTATTTCAGGAGACTTGTGAGCTACTGAAATTAAAAAGGAAAGACGTCAGATCATCCCTAAACCTTGTTCAACTTTTCTGAAAAAACTACATAAAATATATGAAAATGGGTCAAATCCTACCCGCAACCCAGAGAAAACGTATGAAATGATTTTCTTCTTATGTATGTTAAAGTGTTTCCCGTCCAAAGGACAACTTAAAATGGCGAAAAAAACAGGGGGTCGACCTACTCGTTTTTTGTCAAATTTTATCGCCATAAAGGAATCATCATTTTCGCTTGCCGAAAAAGTGCGGATTTTGGCCCGCCAGATATTCAATTTCGGACACGATTAACTCTGTAGTGGCGAGTGGGTGCGATCAACAAGCAATTGTTATAGCCTCGTTTGGAGAAATGGTTACGTCCAGCAGGATGGTACTATAGATATCAGTTAGTAGAAAGGTAAGAAGAATTACCATGCTGTCAAAATCTGGTGACCTTGGGCCACTTTTGCGAAACCGTGGCAAGTGTGGAGTGCACCCTTAAAGGCTAGGGTGTTGTCTCAGAATTTCTGTTCTCAAGGCTATGACAATCTGGGAGTGTTTGCGAGTTTCTTGGTATGCGACACTTGCTTGTAGTATGCAGTTTTATCGGATATCCCATCAATCACTTTCCCCCCTACCCCATCTTTGGTTTTGCGACTTTTGCTGAAAAATCACGAGTTTACGAGCTCAATAAGAATATCATAGCATTATGCATTGACCGTGACAATCAGACCCATGTACAAAGATCGGGAGTGATGACCAGCTTTCGAATGAGGCATGAGGAGCAAAAGAGACACAAAAATAGCTGAAATTCGAGCCAAATTGTCAATAATTTTTCATTCCGACTTTTCCAAAAGATTGGGGGGTGGAAGTATAAACTTCGAGATAAAAGGGACAAAACCAGAATAATACGCCCTCATTCATTTTAGATCAGGGTGTTGGTGTGATCCGTATTGAAAATTAATCCCTTTGACATTCACACTGAAACTAATAGGACATACAGGTCACTAATCGTAACATATATTCCTAACCCTGGGGAGGTAATTCTGTATAGGTCTAAATAGCATATATGCAAGGCCAATGCTATCATACCATGTAATATGCATAAAATCGAAACATTTCTGACTAATATAAATGATTTTTATGATCCTGTTTCATATCAAGTCATTACAAGGTCCGAATAAGCGCTTTTAACGAGTGTAGTGTAGGAGGACATACGATATTTGGTCTACTCGTGTATGACAACCGCGCAATGGGGCTTACATTAAGGGTGCATTCCACACATAAATGATGTGCGGCTAAAAACAGGCATGGGTTCGGATCTTCGGCCATAAACAGATGTAAAATCTTTAACAAAAACCCTGTAAAAGTATATATTTTCTAAATGGGCACACTCGTGCCATTATTTCAGGAGACTTGTGAGCTATTGAAATTGAAAAGGAAAGACGTCCAATCCTCCTTAAACCTTCTTCAACTTTTCTGAAAAACTCCATAAAATATATGAAATTGTGTCAAATTCTACCCGCAACCCAGAGAAAACATATGAAATGATTTTCTTCTTATGTATGTTAAAGTGTTTCCCGTCCAAAGGACAACTTAAAATGGCGAAAAAAACGGGGTCGACCTACTCGTTTTTTGTAAAATTTTATCGCCATAAAGGAATCATCATTTTCGCTTCTCGAAAAAGTGCGGATTTTGGCCTGCCAGATATTCAATTTCGGACACGATTAACTCTGTAGTGGCGAGTGGGTGCGATCAACAAGCAAATGTTATAGCCTCGTTTGGAGAAATGGTTACATCCAGCAGGATGATACTATAGATATCAGTTAGTAGAAAGGTAAGAAGAATTACCATTCTGTCAAAATCTGGCGACCTTCCTTATTATAAAATTAGGGAGGGACCACTTTTGCGAAACCGTGGCAAGTGTGGAGTGCACCCTTACAACGGGTGAAAGATAATCCTAACATGACTTTAAATGATAAAGGCGAACTACTGGTACAGAATCAGGTGGTCCCCGGTACCCACATGGCGGATTTAGTGAATGATCGGATTTGTCAACACAGGTCGCACACGGATCCTCGAAGATGGGAGGTCTTTGCTCAAGGCTTGAAAGACATGCATGTACCACAGGAATTGGTGAGGAAGCCCCAGCGCTGGATCTGGATGCAGCGGACGCAGCAATCGCCGGTGCACGCACGACAGACGTGACTCGGGAAGCCGAGTGGGAACCGGAGTCACCGCCCAAAACACCACAACGGCCGGCACATTCTTTCCACCCCTATTCAAGATCTATGACAGGTAGCAAGTCACCGCGACGAACACGACGCCGAGGCATGGGACAACTATTAAACCAACAGCAACAGCAGGAAAGCTCAGTCGCCATGTTTTACTTCACCCTACCCAGTAACAGTTCGCTCAATGTGTTTTCTGACAACACCTTGACCCAGTTACCGCAACCGTTGCATTTACCTGGACGATGGGAATGTGGACTCGTGGATATCCAATACCCTTACTCGTGGTACGACGTGCGAGCCAGTGAAGTGTGGTACGAGGTGACCTACGAAGGGAAAGACACCCGACTCACCCTCCTCGAAGGCCAATACGATACCCCAAAGGAGTTCATGCAGGGGCTGACAAGACTGTTGCATTATAAGTCTCTACGGGAGGTCACGAATACTTCAAAACCCATAAAAACCTTCCCCTTCAAGAATCACGAGGACTTCGATTACAACGCACGGCACAGATCATCCTCACTGCCAACGTGAGTGTCGTACTGAGTCCTATCCTACAGCAAATGCTGTGTCTCGCTCACCCGACCTACACGGGTCCATCCGAGGACCGATGGATATGAAGTCAGGTATGTACGGACTCTACGTCTACTCAGACGTGGTCGACAACCACACCATGGGCGATGTCAACACACCTCTGTTACGGGTGGTCCCCATTAAAAAGAAGTACGCAGATCAAGTCACCCACAGTTTCAACCATATGCTCTACCTATCCGTACGACAAAATCACGGTGGATATAAGAGATGACACAGGACGACCGGTCGCATTCGAACGAGGAAAAGTGGTGCTGAACTTCATTTCCGACAAGCACGTTCTCACAACTTTGTATAATGAAAGTACCTTACGAGTGTGATGCACGCAGCTATATGGACTATTATGCCCAACAGGCCGGGGTGGTCTTCCGGTCTTTAGCGGCGCACGCATGCGACGAGGTCACGGGCTGGGCAACATACTCGGGAGCATCGTCAAAACGTTCCTGCCCTTGGTGACGCATGGGGTATAAGCGATCGGCAAACAAGCGGTGCGAAGTGGGCTGCAAGTCACCAGTAATGTCTTGGGTGGTACGGCACCCAAAGAAGCACTGAAACGCCGAGCTAAAGAAGCAGGAGGCGTCTTGGTCGCCAAAGCACAACGCACCGTAGGGAATAAAAGACCTGCGCCACCGAGACCGCTCACCAGTCGATGACCGACCCAGCGACGGCGCACATCGAAGACCCAGGATATCTTTTCTTAAAACATATCCTTAATCCACGCAGAGTCCTGCCCCTCCACCAACAGTGAATTTGATTTGTGGACCGTCCCGCCCACACAGATCAGCGACAAACTCATCCGTGACTCGACCAACACGTACCCCTATCGAGCCAACATCGACACGCTGTTGTCGTATGGACGAGAGGATAAAAAATCTCAGCTGACAGCCCCTTTATTCTACCAGGACACAGCCGAGCACATAGGCACGGCGAACAATGAGGGATAACAAACGGAAGGCTTTCACCGCGAACGGCGCCTCGGTGGATCTCATGGGTCGACTGCACGCAGATCTTTTCATGCAAGACCGGTACATCTTGAACAAGACCCCCATCAAAATCCGACTGATACGAGCGTCTCCGACCTTCGCCTTGATGGCCACTGACGTAGAGGGGCATGCAGCCGACTATAAGATCGCCATCCAAGACGCAGTCCTGTATGTCCGAAAAGTGAGAAATTGGGAAATACCAGTTTCAGCAGAGCATACCCAGAGAACCCGTTTGACTTTAAACATTTCGGCATCAATTTTGTGGCCCTGCATGTGGACGGACAACAGGTCCCAGCCACGCCCTTTACACCGAACTTTGGGCTCAGGAATTTCATTCGAGCCTATCAGAGCCTGTTTACAGCCACCGGTCAAATCACCCAGGACGAAGGGAATATGATCAGTTGGGAGGACTACGCGAACGGATACACGTTTTTCTGTTTCGATCTGACCCCCACCTTAGAGAACGACCATCAGCTGGCCCTGACCAAGCAAGGCAATTTACGGTTGGAAATCCACTTTGCACGAGCCCTCCGGACCACCGTCAATGTGATCTGCTACGCCGAGTTTGACAAAATCATTCAAGTGGACAAGGCACGCAACGTCCTGTGTGACTTTGCCACCTAATATGGATACAGACCAGATAACCACCATCCTGGAGAATGATCCAGGGACACGTATGGTCTTTCAAGGGGTGTTCGCTCGAGATGTGTTCCCATTAGACCGTGTGTATCCTGCTGCTTACGTTCTCAACACGGACCCGATGGATCGGCCCGGTCAACACTGGGTGGCCATGTACTTGACAGAAGGGCAGGGCGAATATTTTGACCCGTACGGCCTGTCACCCCTCCATCCCGATTTAACAGACTTCGTGGATCAAGGCAAGGAACAGTCAAGCGTTGCAAATCCTGACCAGTAGCGTGTGCGGACAATATTGCTTGTTTTACCTGCACCATCGATGCCGGGGAAGAACCGTATCTACCTTAGTACATATGTTTGAAGATTATTCTCAAGCCGAAGACCGCGATGTACTCGTATATGACTGGGCCGCCGATCATTTCAATGTACAAGTCCCGTTCTGGCCTTAAGTTCTATAGATTTCAACGTACAAGCCCCCTGTTCTTGGCTTCAGTTTTCACGTGGTTGGTCTCGCATTGTTGTTGTTCACTGAATAAAAAATGAGATCTCACAAAAAAAACCTGTCTTGTGTGTTTTCTGTATGAGCATAAACCAAACTGGCCAGTCAATGAATGGGCTGAGAAAGTAGCTAACCAGTGGCCTAGGATAGGGCCAAATGTAACCCATGAATGTCCAGAAAACAAAGCAAGAGCACTGCAGTAAAATAAAGAGCCAATGAAATCAGCCCACAGACCAAGTACATGTTTTGGTTTAGGTTAAGAACGGGCATTCCAGCACAAAAATTTGACGAGGAAGGAAGATGGCGAGTTACAAGAGCAACAGGTGGAGAGAAAAAACTATAGCGGTTCGAGGTGCGGGTAAAGATCAGGAAGACGGCGAGTGGAGACTCGTCCAACACCTATAGATTAAGTTTATTACTATAAGTTCCATGGTTTCATCTATTTCTTTGTGCCAAATCGGTTCTGGGGAAAACTGAGGGTTCCCCCAATGGCTATTTAACATGGGCATAGTGCTGGCGATATTGTCGAAGACTCTGTGCATTCCATGGGTGCTTCGGGAGGGCGGATAAAGGCTATCTATTGACCCGGAGAGGGCCGGACATTGCCAGAAGGGGACCTTTGATCTTTTGACCTGGATGTGACCTTTGACCTTTTGACCCGAAATTCACCCGCGGATGTTGAAGGTCAGTACAAATCACCCACGCATACGTTTACAGTCTAAGGAAAAATTGGAACTCTTCTGTGTTCGGAGATAGATTTTGGTCATTCTGAAAACTGGAAGTGACGTCACACACTTGCGCAGACCCACCGAACCACGTGACCTGCGCACACAGACCTGCGCAAGGATGTAAGATGAGTACCCGGATGTAAAATCAGGGTCTCCGGATGTAAAACATGGAAAACCCCACTGGGAAACCCGGATGTAAGATGAGTACCCTAATTTTAAATGCATCCACGCATGACTTGATAGGCAGACCCCGATAAGTCGGGGGACCGATATTAGCTCCCACTAGACATGGTTGATAGGAGTTTTCCCCTATTGTAGGGTTAAAGTCCGTGTTCCGCCTTTTATATTTTCGGGGACAAGTCCTCATTTTACATACACCCACCCTACCTCTCTAAGCAGGCCCCGATAAGCCGGGGGACCGATATTAGCCCTTTTGGACACTGTTGATAGGGGTTTCCCCTACTGTAGAGGTGAAGTCCGTGTTCCGCTTTTTATATTTTCGGGACAAATCCTCAATTTACATACACCCACTCCCCCCACCCTACCTCTCTCAGCAGGCCCCGATAAGCCGGGGACCGATATTAGCCCTTCGGGATAGGGTTTTAGGAGTAAAGTCCGTGTTCCGCTTAGGGGTTTTCCCCTATTTTAGGGGTAAAGTCCGTGTTCCGCTTTTTATATTTTCGGAATAAATCCTAAATTTACATACACCCAATATGACCTGCGCAGACAGACCTCTCTCAGCAGGCCCCGATAAGCCAGGGACCGATATTAGCCCTTTGGGATAGGGTTGATAGGGGTTTGCCTCTATTGTAGGGGTAAAGTCCGTGTTCCGCTTTTTATATTTTCGGGACAAATCTTAATTTACATGCAACCATCCATGACTGGATGACCCTGGAAGAGCGCTTCACTTTGACTCCTCACTCGACCCAATCGGTCCACTAGGGGCCCTCTCGCCCCTGAAGATTGCCGAATAATTTCCCCCGGTTCCCCGCGTATTTGGGGCTACTTTCTGTCCGGGAGGCTTCTCCCCAAGACCGCGTCACCGCCAGACAGCATCACCGCGGATGAATACATCCCCTAAGGTCACCTGACCATCGCCCGATTCACGCAGACCGGAAGTGACGTCATACACTTGCGCAGAAAAGACTTGCGCACAGCACTTCTGGTGATTTCTCCCTAACTACAGTATGGTGACTTCACTCCCGATACAGGTCAGTATATGCATTTTCTCCCTCAAGAACCCGGATGTAATACCCCGATGACCCAGATATAGGTCAACCAGTCCTACCCAGGTTACCCCCGATTCACGCAGATCGGAAGTGGCGGCATACATAACGTCATGCGCAGAAAACACCTGCGCAGACCACTTTCGGTTTCTCACGTATGCGCAGTGACGAGCATTTGACTTTACCCGTGTTTTATATACTACTTCTCATATAGCAAGAAAATATTTTTCACTTCACACTTAAAACTAAAGTATTGAAACTTACCAGTAAAGTGTTGAAATAACTGTTTACACTCTGGACACTCTTAAATGGTTATTTCAGCGCTTTAGTTTCAAACGTGTTTAACAATCTTTCTGTCTTTCACTTCTGTTTAAAAAAACGCTCGCACCATTTCAAACCTAGATTTTCGGCACTTGCATTGCATTGACGCCTCGACGGCAATCGAACCCTCCATTTCGAAGTTATACGGAATTCAATGTTAAATGCCGGTTACCGCATTCAACAATTCAGGAATTTTATGCAAATGAATTTTGGTAGAAAATGTCGCCAAAGTGAGCATAAGCGAGGTATAACAACGTTTTTTAGTTCCGTAAACTTGGGTTAATTCTGACAGAGCCATGGGAACAGTACATTAGTGAGAGTTAATTTCTATCTTTCGGAACTGCTTTATCCTGTATTCAGGGTGCAGTCCTACACTTCTAAATAATTTTTTAACAATAAGTACTGGTACTTAGTTTTTATTTCTTCAAAACTTCTGTCCCAAGTGAAACATGGACATCCCGGTGACATTATCCCATATATATTATAAAAACGTTCCCATGTGCAACATAATGACATCACAAAGTTCAGTTTTTGTCATCTGTAAGAGATATTTATACATCGAACTCTGGACACACAAATTAGGCATTGAATGTGGGATGAATTCAAGCACGGTATAAAAGGTCAGAGAAATGTGATTCAGAGAGGGGGAGTGGGGGAGAGGGGGAGTGGGGGCAGTGAGCTATAAATTCAAATTCTTTATTAGGCACGAACACAATTTACATTGGTTAAGGCCACACAACAAGACATAAACAAATACAACTATATACAAGGTAAAAGACATGTGATGCAGATTAAAATCCATGGACTACAAACCGGGATGACTCCTATATTGAAGGAAGTCTTCTTTTAAAACTTGTGTACAAATATTTAGCGAACAATCTGGTGAATTTATACGAGTCACATCGAAGGAGTTTAGAAAATATTGAGCGAGCAGGATACTTTTGAACATCGATGTTTAAATCAGTAAAGAGTTGACGTCTCAAATCCTCATTATTTGAGCAACACATTACAAAATGAAATTCATCACCAACAGAGCTCACGCAGTTCTGGCAAGTACGCATTTCTCTTGGAATTATGGGTTGGTGATAACGACCTGATTCAATTTCTAAAGTGTGATTACTTATCCGTAATTTGGTAATCAGCACACGTTGAGGTTTCGACAAATTAAAAGTTAAGTATTTTTCAAAACAATATTCATTTTTCAGTGTAGCATAAAGATCTAATTTATGATTCAATGGACTAGACATCGTGCTTCGCCATGCAGTCCTGTGTGAACTCATCGATAACACGTCTGGAAAATGTACGATGAAAATTACCTACATCCAAGAAGGATTGTTGTAACCACACATGATAAAACCCGTGTACAGATAAGATTTTCTTGATTTTGTCACAGTACCGTATGTAGAACTCCCAGGCTCGGAAAACTGGAGACAATGCTGATAAGCCTGTTTCACAAGCCTGGAGTTCGGCAAATTAACAAGCCTACACCAGTATTTGATTGCGTTAATCTTGGCTTGTAGTGCCATGGGAATTCTGCCCAATTCTGCCCGTACAGCAGAATTACACGCCTTTTTGTTCACCCCAAGAGTAAACTTGCAAAACTCGGTATGAACACTTTCAATTGGGGAACATTCATGAATATCTTCAACACCCCAAATTTCGGAATTATATAAAAGAATTGGTTTGACCACGCTATCAAAAATCTTTGTGCTGAGAGTGGGCCTAGGATCATCACCAATAAGTTGGCTCATTTTATAGAATGCCTTCAAGGCTCTCCCTTTCAAGTTTTCCAAGGCTCTGGACCACTTTCCGTTCGAACAAAACAGTGTTCCAAGGTATAAATACTGTTGCACGATTTGAATAACATTATTTCCGATACATACGCGAAAATTAGGCGATCGGCCCGACTTGGAAAAACACATAGCTTTCGTTTTCTGAAAATTGACTTCTAGTTTCCATTTTATGCAGTATGCATTCAATTTTTCCAAAGCCTTATTAAGACCTTCTGATGATAGGCTTGTGATGACCAGGTCATCTGCATATAACAAACAGTGTAGAAAAACGTTACCCAGGACTACAGGATCACATTCTTCATCAAATATACCCGGAATATCATCAACAAAAATATTGAATAAAGTATGTTGTGTCTGTGATTCAGAGAGGGGGAGTGGGGGCAGTGAGCTATATGTTGTGTCTGTGATTCAGAGAGGGGGAGTGGGGGCAGTGAGCTATATGTTGTGTCTGTGATTCAGAGAGGGGGAGTGGGGCAGTGAGCTATATGTTGTGTCTGTGATTCAGAGAGGGGGAGTGGGGGCAGTGAGCTATATGTTGTGTCTGTGATTCAGAGAGGGGGGGTGGGGGCAGTGAGCTATATGTTGTGTCTGTGATTCAGAGAGGGGGAGTGGGGGCAGTGAGCTATATGTTGTGTCTGTGATTCAGAGAGGGGGAGCAGTGAGCTATATGTTGTGTCAGTGAGTGAGCTATATGTTGTGTCTGTGATTCAGAGAGGGGGAGGGGGGGCAGTGAGCTATATGTTGTGTCTGTGATTCAGAGAGGGGGAGTGGGGGCAGTGAGCTATATGTTGTGTCTGTGATTCAGAGAGGGGGAGTGGGGGCAGTGAGCTATATGTTGTGTCTGTGATTCAGAGAGGGGGAGTGGGGCAGTGAGCTATATGTTGTGTCTGTGATTCAGAGAGGGGGGGTGGGGGCAGTGAGCTATATGTTGTGTCTGTGATTCAGAGAGGGGAGTGGGGCAGTGAGCTATATGTTGTGTCTGTGATTCAGAGAGGGGGAGCAAGCCCGTAGGCTGGTTTGGCAACGGGGGGGTTCGGTAGAGGATATTGCGGAACTGCTAATGCGAGCGCCGCAGGCGCGAAGCCCGGCTAGGGGGGTCCGGGGAATGCCCCCCGGAATTTTTTTGAAAATTTAGATGCCATATGGCGCGTTCTGGCGCATTTTTACATCATATTTTCGACATCCGCCAACTGCATTTTTTCCGACTGATAAATTCAGTATATGACTATAATCGATTCGTTGTGTGAATGATAATCTTGTCGACTGGGAGATGGTTAATATTCAACCATGGGAAACCCCCTTTGATAAAGATTATTATCATTAACGTCATTAACTCCTCACTCGGAGCTCCGGTGTGGTGGCTAAGAGTGGGGATAAGTGTCCAGTTTCCTATCTTTTTATTGAGTGAAGAGTGTCCTACCTCTGGAGATATCTGGAGAAGAGTGTCCTTGCACTCTTAATATTGGATATTCTTAGCCTCCACACCGGCCTGCCGATATATTTGTGCCACTTCAGTTCACACTTGTTACGATCTGGTAAGGAGATGAATAAATCACACCAACAATTCCTCCGATTGAGCCATCCTATTATCAAGGAACTGGTCCATGTTTATTACTGCATATTTCGCCGCTATCTGTCATAAAGAAAATATGTCAACCAGCAAAGATTTGATCACGTTAAGAATAACAATGTACAGCGCCGGCGGAAGCTCCCAAAAAGTGGGGGGGCTCGACTATCATAGCACTTTAGGCGAGGGTCCAGGGGCCGCCTAGGCCCCGGAAGCTCCGCGCTCCTAGATGGCTGTCGACGCATTCTGGCCGATTTCCGGCATACAAAACGACGTATCATCACTATATAATCAACTGCATTTTGAGATTGTTTTTGTGATTTTTTCTCGTCATTTAGAAGAAAAATTGAGTTGATAACTTTTGAATGCAAAAGAAGTATTTTTTCCTTTCCAAAATTCGAACTATACGCAGTGATCTCGAAGAAAGTAACATTTCAGCAGAGGGTTGGAGAGCGCTGACGTGTTTGAAGAGAAATATGTGAACACAAAAAAAGAAATAATATGAACGCAATTTTGATTTCTAAATTTGATAAGCAGATAATCGTCCAATAAAGCGAATGCAATTTCTATGTAAATTAACATCTAAAACAGTTATTGCTCATTGTGAACGGAACAGAAGAATGAGCAAATCAGAGCATTTAACCCAAACAGCAACGTGCCCCTCCAGTGCAAAGTCACCGCTCCGTGAAAACCCTGGCCTACAGGGCGGCGCGAAGCGCCGCGGGGGAAAAAACCGGCCTGTTTATCTGGTCACATTAGGACCAAAATCATGAAAAAGTCACCCAGCTTTTGTTGAAACTGGGGGGGCTGAGCCCCCACCCTCTCCAGCTGAATGTGTAGCAATGCCAGGTCAATCGGCCCATGGATGCCCGCATGAAGGTCCTTCCGTGCACTCTGAATTTTTTTTCCCCCGGAACTCGGTCTGCTCTGGGGGGGTGCGTACGCACCCCCCGAACCCCCCCAGACTACGGGCCTGGGGAGTGGGGGCAGTGAGCTATATGTTGTGTCTGTGATTCAGAGAGGGGGAGTGGGGGCAGTGAGCTATATGTTGTGTCTGGAATGCTAACGCCAGACTCGACCAAGTTTCAAAACGGGATTGGATAATCGTTAGGCTAAAGGGCGAAAAACAAAACAAACAACAATACCATAGTTTGGGATGCCATGAGTTAACCTTTTGTTAATTGTTTATCCTTCCTCCATAGCCCCGCCCATTCACCTACATTTCGCTCAGATTCAGCAACAACAATTTATATGCATCCTAAAGTACTCTTAGTACCGTAATCAGCACTTGTCTCTCGGAGTGCATGCGATTTGGTTTAAGACACGAAATATAATTGACAAAGGCTCTGCTGCAAGTTGTATTGTCGTGTCTTTTGTCCAGGATATTATCTTTTCAATGGGAGGTCTTACACCAAAGCCTTGCCATGTTTTCGATCTCCCTCGATAAAACAGCACGTGTCCAAATTTCCCCTCCTAAATCAAACAAACTTTGTCCATAATTAGCACAATACTAATATGGACGAAATTGCATCTTTTATTCGTTATACCCCATTTAATATCTTTGTGAGATCTGGTCACTTTTCAATGGAAAATAACTGTTCTGTCCAATAACCAGTCTGACCTGTCGTTTCCACAATGGCATTATTCTTCTCCGGGGACTACTCCGGGACAGGTAAATCTGACTGCATTCAATGTTATATAATGTGACATCATTCCGCAAAATGGGTGGGACAAAAGACGGGATCTATCTAATCTTGTCTCGATTTTAATAGCCATAGGCGACCGTACTACATTCAGATATGTCTGTTTAGATCAGATTTGTGACTGGATTTATGGAATCTTCCAATCAATTTGAGTCGGAGTAGGCCATACAATTGCGTAAATATTGTTATAAAATAGTGAATGCATAACACGATACTTGTCGAGATTCGAGGGAGAGTGTCTATATATTTATTCTCAAAATACCAATACTGACATGCTATCATGAGTCCGCTGCCCGTTTGTTACATATATTTTTCTATTTCTAAACCTCACATTCTAATATTTGAGACCAACAGGTTGTTGAACTTACAGAACTGGGTTTTATTAAAAAATATTCTATTGAATGTTGAATGTTATAACCTCTGGGAAAACCACATCCTCGCGAGCCAGTGTATCGATCGATCTGTTAGGATCGATACACTGGCGTGGTTAGTTATCCATCGCAGTTTTGGATATAAATAGATCAAGGAGTTTCTTCTAAATCAGATCAATCAGTGAACGTGCTAAGCTTGCTGATTACGCCAATCCGCTGGGAGGTATGAAATGTGAATGGATTAACCCTATACCAGAACTGGGGGGGGGGAGGCCTACCAAACTTACTGCGCTATCTCCGGAACGACGAAAAATGGGGTGCTGAAACTCCGGGACTTTATAGCTTATCATATTGGGGTCATTTTAAGCCCATTTGCATAACCCCCTGAGCAGAGGATCATGGGTAAATTCAAGATGGCGGCCACGTGGGGTACCAGAAAAGTGATGTTTTTGTCATATTTCTTCAAAATTTCTGCTTTTCCGCGATGGACAGTGGGCAAAAACTATTTTATTTCACATCACATTAATATTTACTAATTTATCATGCAGTTTTTGCGGAGAAATTGCATAAATAAAAAATTCGGAAAATCCGACCGAATAATCGACCAAAATATGCCATTTTTGAAAATGACGTCACTGTGACGTCATCAAAGCGGCCATCTTGGATTTTTTTACATTTTCTGGTAGAGCTTGACCCAAGAGTATAGTGTGATAAGTTTCAGCCCCCTAGCTCAAGGGGTAAGAAAAATAATTAGGGGGGGGGGGGCCACTATGGCTATTAGGGGGGGCCATTTCCCCAGGCCTGGACAGGTCCCAAAAAGCCCAGGCCAGATAGGGTTAAATTTCATGGCTGCCCTACTGCCCTGATGCCGCACTGAAATCGACATCGGAAGTCTAATCAAAAACCGCAGGCTGGGATACCGACATGCTAATTCAAAACAATCGCGGGGGATGAAATGTACGACATTGTATAATAGAGGCAACGACAATAGAATTCATTCGAATCACCAAAAATGTCCAGGTAAACCCTCTGTGAAGATTTAGGATTTACCTGGACTTGTGAAGATGGGGAAAACCAGGGATGTAAGTCCCTCAACCCAATACTGAAGTCTAAAAGAAATACCTTATTTGAACATTTTTGTAATATCTGGAAAGAAAATGTCTCTAAATTCAGCAAAATGGAGACCTACTGCAGGTTCAAATGCGAAGTGAAAGCAGAAGATACAGTAAAATCTGTACAAAATAGAAGACACCGCACTGCTCTGTACCAGTCTCGGATTAGTGCACATAGGCTCCAAATTGAAACGGTACGGTCTAATAAAAGGTAGACTTTGTGGTCAAGGTTGTAGAGGACGAGACATATTTTTTGTCAGAACAAGCAGCCAGAGGATGCTAGGTCCCCCGCCGAAATGGCAGCAATATTTTTTAGCATTGTAATTGGTCTCAGGGGATATACATGAGGGAGGCAACTGCTGCTTCATAGGCGTTGGATGTGGGAGGGTCTTTCTGCCTTCCCAAGTTTTAAGATCAACTCAGAACGATTGACTGAAAGTTGATTGCTTCTGTAATATAGTTTCCATGCAGGAAGCATGGAAATTATGTAACCGAGAAGCAACCCCAAGTGACATCTCAAGGCATTATCTGCAAACCAAATTTGACGAGAAGCTAAAGGGATCCTCAACCTATTGCCCGGAAACCAAATTTTAAATTTGCCACCAGGTGTCGCCACCTGTAGGTGCAAGTGCGCGAAATGCAATCCCAAGCATCATCTCATGGCATGGTACATGTATTATCATATAGTATCTTCTACGGAGGGCCAATGATCGGCTGATGCAGCAACAACAACATTTTCCCAGTTAGATGGCAGATTTTGAAATCAAAAAGGAGGCCGCGCTATGTCATCAGTCAACTGAGACAGTCGCGTGTTTGTGTATGAAGATTGGGGTGGGTCTTATAAATAGTGATCCAATGAAAATGCTCGTATTAGTTTAAAATGGCGGGGTCGAATGACCAATCACTGAAGGGGAGACAGCTGGAACAGTACGTTGACACTGTCTGTTAATACAGGGGCGTCAGAAGCAAATTCAAAGTGGTACGGCCACTATCATAGCACTTAGGCGAGGGTCCAGGGGCCGCCCAGGCCCCAGAAGCTCCTGGGGTCTAGATCGCTGAAGAAGCGTTCTGAGCGATTTCTGGCGAATCAAAATCACTCTTCATTGAAGTGTATTTTTAGTTCTTTCCTAACCCTTTTACCATGAAAACGCAATCGATGTTGATTTTCTGCGATGCTGAATTACAAAAAAATTGTGTATAGTATAGTACTGTAACCTAGACACACTGTGTAGAAGTAACCGAGATAATTCTTATGGGCAATGGGGTGTTGATAAATTCATTGCAGAAGTAACGCCATTTACATTCATAATTTAGCTAGCTATACTTCTGCAATAATAAAGCTGCCGCTCGTATATAGTTTTTATAATGGGCCATGACTGCTAAGCTCTGCTAACAGTATATTACATCATGGACAAGGGACTGCAAAAAAAAAAACGAAAAAAAAGAAAGAGAAAAACCCTCTACCCCGTCCGTCATTACAATTACTTGCAGGGAATTATTTGGAGAACGAAGTACTTGCGGCAGAATTATAAGGAGGTTCATAATGTATTCAATTTGAACCAAGATGTCAGGAACACTAAGCAGTGAAGTGACAAATATACAGATTCTCAAAACTTTTGCAATTAGAAATGGCCCCTAAGGTTTCCATCCAATCAGAGAAACCGGTAATCATTCCACAAATCTCTTGATGCATCGATAATATATACCAAATTTTACATTGAGCATTTGAACAGTGTCAGAGATAGAGATCATTAATGATTTTGCATAAATTAAAGATGGCCACCAAGGTTTTCGGTCAATCAGGTCCCAATTCAAAGTATCTGGATGTATCGATGATGTATACCAACCTTCATATAAAACAATTGAATGGTAACCGAGATATGTATCATTATCGATTTTGCATAAATTAAAGATGGCCTCCAGGGTTCCCAGCTAATCAGAAAAGCCTGTTTGGTAATTCGTTGACAGTTGCTTGATGTATCGATGATGTATATCAAATTTCGTATTGAACAGTTGAATGGTTTCCGAGATATCGATCATTATCCATTTTGCATGAAATTAAAGATGGCTGCTAAGGTTCCCACCCAATCAGGTCCCAATTCTATAGGCTTCTGGTCCTTGACTAGGTAAATAAGCATACCAAATTTGGAATTCATCAGCAGAACAGTTTTCCGGCTATCTCGCTCACGAACGGACGTACGGACAGACGGACGTACAAGACGATGACAATACCCCATGGCCAAAATTGGCCGAGGGGTAAAAACATGGGTCTGTGCCTGATAAATTGAAGCGTTTTGGGGTTGCAATTCATTCATAGAAACCTCCCTGTACATGAACAACTGCACTGACAACTACATGCCATCATCTGTCAGTCTGAAGAACAGCAAGGTTGAATTCAGTTCAATTCAGGAAATTGATCATACATGTATGCACAGTGTGCACCCAAACATAGGAACTCAGTTGTAATTAATATAGTAATATACATGTCTGGACACAAATGATTCGTGCAGAAACTTTAGGGTAAATCATATGATGTGGAATACAATTATTTGTTAGCAAAATTGAAGGAAATGTTGTCCTTCGTTTGAGATGACACGAAATTCAAAAACCAGGGATTCAGTACTGCGGGGATTTCCCCGCCAGTTATTTCATATTATACTTCTGAAATAAAATATGGTTCATGCAAAAGCTGTAGGGTAAATCATATGATGTGGAATAGAATTGAAGGCCCATTTTAACGGGAACGGACAAGAAGAAAAGAAACTCAGTGGCGCCACCTTCAGGCAGATGTTGCTGAAATGCAATACGGACTGGCGTCTTGTTGCAAGGAATGCGTATGCCGAATTTCGGAAGAATCCAACAAAGCGTTAGAAGTTATCGCTTCAAATAGACATGCACGGACGTACACGAAAAAAAAAGATCCATTTTGACCCAGTGGGGCCACCTTCAGGCAGATGTTGCTGAAATGCAATACGGACTGGCGTCTTGTTGCAAGGAATGCGTATTCCGAATTTCGGAAGAATCCAACAAAGCTTTAGGAAGTTATCACTTCGAACAGACATGCACGGACGTACACGGACATCCACGGACGCAAGGAAGCAAGAACTAGTGGCGCCACCTTCAGGCAGATGTTGCTGCATGAATTGCAATACGGGCTGGCGTCTTGTCGCAAGGAATGCGTATTCCGAATTTCGGAAGAATCCAACAAAGCGTTAGGAAGTTATCGCTTCGAACAGACATGCACGGACGTACACGGACATCCACGGACACAAAGAAGCAAGAACAGGGCTAACTATGGTTGGCCATTCCGGCCACAATTCGTCATTTTATACCATGGTAATAGGATACCCATTAATATTTTGTACTATGGTATAAAATCGTCGAACCTGCCAAAATTCTCTTTTTATGGAATGTCTATAAATAATATATACCATGAAACAAAATATTTGTAGGACGGTACATATTATTTACAGGCATCCTATATAGGAATTGTGGCATGTTATACAAAATAATTATAGGATGGCTGTAAGTATTTTGTACCTTGGTATATATTATTTATAGGCATCAGTAGTATATAAAAAGCAAATTCGGGACATATAAATTGAGGCTGCCCATGTTAAATGTATAGGGGATGAAGTGGGATGAAAGATGGGATGAAATTGGATCAAAACAACGGCCAAAGGTCACTTTCGAGTCAAAGGTCACGGGACTTTCGGTGTTCATCTGCGCATGCGAAGCCGGGGGCCAGTAGAAAACAGGGTCTTGGAATAGACGTTTTAGGGCAGAGATAGGCCATCCTTAGTCCAAATGGGTCGTGTGAGATATCAGTTTGAAGATCAGATCAGCCCGACGATGATCAGATCAGCCCGACTATGATCAGGAATACGCCCTGCGTATGGCGGCTTTTGATTGGACAAGAGCAGCCGAGAAAACCCTTAACGGACAAATACGAACATGACGGAAGATTGAACGTTCTCAATTGGCGACTTCTGATTGGACAAGAGCATATGAGAATTGTAAACAAACCCATAGCGGCTCCCCCAGCTTGGGTGTGCTGTGATGGAGTGGATAATAAAATGATTGACCTGTCGTCCTTGTTGTTGTTGTTGATATAAAACTGAATATAGGCAATCAGAATAGGGACTGGACTGCACCCATAGAACTACGCACAGGTATGTTTGAACTGTGTCTGTGTGTGTTTGCGTATAGGATCTTACTCACCAGCGGCACGCCTCACTCACTCACACAAACACTTTGGGTGCACTCCGGAGATTCTTTTATTCGGCATGGAATAGACTATGGGTCCGTTTTTCGGCCACCAGTTGTCGCAAAACCTTCAACCCAAATCACTTATATGTATATATTTTCTGAAAGAGCACGATGAAACTATTATTTTAAGATATACCACTGCTATGTTATAGAAAATTTAAACTCGAACATTCTTCTCCATGCTTGCTTCATTTTTCCCAGAAAACCCCTTAAAAATGTCGAAAAATGGTCAAATTCGGCTCAATTTCCAGAAAAATCTGTAAGAGCGATTTCAATTAAACTTCTTACTCACGTTCCCTGGTCCGGTCTCAACTTAAAAAGGCAAAAAAAAGGGGGTGAAACCTAACCGTTTTTTGTCAGATTTTCTTCCCGTAAATGAGTCCCGATTTTTAGGCACACCCAAGGGGCATAACTGAGGCAGGACAAACTTTACTCCATGATCCCGATCAGCGTGTAGACGAAGCCAGCACTCGATTTGTACGTCCTCGTTTGCAGCGTTGATAATGCTGAACAGGATGGCATTATAGATATAAGCTATTAAGAAGACAAGAATAATTATGATGTAGCAGAACAAGGGCAGTCTATCGTATTATGAAATTAGAGAGGGGCCATTACTACGAAACTGCAAAGGGCCACCTTAAGGGGCAGGATGTTTTTTACGAAATTAATTATTCACATGTATCGTAATCTCAGAGTGTTTGCGAGTATGGCGGTATACAACACTTGCCAGCTATACATATTATTTTGGGAAATCCGACCGATAACTTTCTCCTACCCCATCTTTGTTTTGATCAATTTTGCCAATTCTAGCAGGATTTTCGAGAACAAAACTCAAAATTAACCTATTTCTTCTTAATAATGGTCATCCATTCGGCAATATGAAGGCCGTGGTTACTTTTCCGCTTTCCAATGATAGCAGAAACGCGGGAAAATGCAAATAAGCGATGTAACCTTGGTAATTTTGCACTCAATTTTCTCTTAGAAACATGGGAAATACTTCAGAAACTTGAGAAATAATTTGTAAAACCATAATAATATACATCCATTCCATCCTTTATGGACTGTAAATGGGTTCTCTTGTAAAGAAAATTTACACTGGCAAATTTATATCATTCTGATAGGACCTCCTTCTGCCATAATATCCACCGAAATCTCAGTCCAGGGGGAGATAAATCCTGTATGGAATACAGTATGCAGTAACCTCAATTGTATACTAATGGACACACTGTGGATTATTTTAATCGTACTCCTGGTCTTCTTTCCACCTGCTTCCGAAAATAGAGCTTCAGGTATAACTAGGCAGTCAAAATTAAACAATCTGGCGTAATGATACATCTCCGCTCCGTAACGGAGTCTACATTAAGATA
>JAVTVY010014423.1:0-59921 GCA_036873755.1 Hanleya hanleyi
ACCCAAATGCGCCCCCGCATCAGGAAAACAGCCATGGCGATCTATGAACAGTATATCTTACTACCGCTTGAAATGAAAGGGGACCCCACGCACAGGTCCATCATGAAGACCAAGCGTCACTTGGAAGAGGATATGGGTTTACCACCCACAGAGGCCCTGGAAAATGCGATCAGAATGCGCAAACAACTGTTTCAGGACATGCTGCCCGAAGAATATCCAGGCCTGTCCGACGATGATTAGAATAAGCGGTTCAGAATGAACATGACCGAGGAAGGAACTCTCTGAAATGGCGACTTTTGATTGGACAAGAATACATCTAACGGACAGGAACGAATAGGACAGATGCAAATGGCGGTCTCTGATTGGACAAGAGTCTTTCTTGAATTGTAAACATACCCAACGCGGCTCCCCCAGCGTGGGTATGTTATGATGGATGGGGAAAATAAACTATATGAAAAAAAACTTGTTGTTGTTGTTGTTCCCTCATGTGTCATCCTTGTTGTTGTTGTTTTCTCTCTCTCTCCGGTCTATATCATGGCGTCAAAACGTCTAGCAGGACCCATACAAGGACCAGTTTTCGACACTAGGTGACCACATCCCGACGGAATGGCCAGTTTTCGACACCGGATGTGCCGCCATCTTGAACATACGTGCCGCCATCTTGGATATGTCCCATAATGCACCGGGTCAAAATACTCGCTTCTGATTGGCTGAGAGCTCTGTGACTGATTTGAAATACTCGCTTCTGATTGGACGAGAGCTCCGCATTGCGTCTGCGCATGCGCAGAATGATATTCCTACCGCACCATCTCGACCCCAAATACCTTCATGTACTGTCCGAAAATGGCCACTTTCGCTACTACTCGTACCGATGACGTCACCGATGACGTCACAGATGACGCGAACATCCCTCAAATCGGAATGTACACCCCGAGAACTACAAGATGACACCTTCCAGGACGCATTCGAACCGTGAATAGCCCATCTCGACCCCAAATACCTTCCTTCACTGCCCCAAAATGGCCACTTTACTTACTACAACCAACTGCGCATGCGCAGATTAACGCGACATGCATTCAAAAACACACCATTCTGACTCTACCCCACACAAGCTTCACTTTGACACCTCACACGACCCATTCGAACCGTGATTAGCTCATTTCTAACCCAAACACACCCCTACATAGCACCCAAAATGCCTGTTTTCTATACTACGGCCAGACTGCACATGCGCAGACTATTGAACACGGACGAACCATTAGTGTAGTCAAGTGCTCCTCCACGAGAGCTTCAAAATAAGACCTCACTCGACCCCATTGGACCATTAGGGACTCACCTAGACTCCAACATGTCCACCCCGTATGGCCCTATACACCCATAGCCATGCAGTATAGGCCTATGGGCCTACCCAGGCCTCGGTGACTTTTTTCAAAAATTTCACCGATTCGCTCCGCAACACTTCCTATCGTGTTCTAAATGACGAGACGAGTAAAACGAGACCCCACAACCCTACCGCAAATGTATAGAAGTACGTTTCCCAGGGGGACAAACATCGGTCCTATACCCCAGTATGGGACTATATGAGGCTGGGTGACTTTTTTCAAAAATTTCACCGTTTCGCTCCGGGACACTTCTTATCATGTTCTAAATGACGAGACGAGTAAAACGAGATCCCACAACCCTACCGCAAATGTATAGAAGTAGGTTTCCCAGGATGGTCCTATACCTCCCATATCCCATATAGGCATTTTCCCGTTATTTAGGATAAAGTCCGTATTCCGTTTTTTTTCAGGAAAATTTTTACATACACCCACCCTGGAACTAGGGGGAGATAACTCTATTGATAGACAAGCCCCGTTAAGCCCGGCGACCTATATACCCCTCATACCCCATATAGGCATTTTCCCAGGTTTTTCGATAAAGTCCGTGTTCCGTATTTTTTTTTTTTCAGGAAAAATTTTACATGCACCCACCCAGCCATCAAATACCCCTTCACCTAGGCTTCACGTTGATACCTCACTCGACCCCATTCGACCATTAGGGGATCCCCTAGCTCCAAAACGGATATTTCCATACCCTTGGGCCACCGCGCATGCGCACAATGCCGATATTTCAATCCCACACCCAACCCGTCAGATGCCCCCTCACATAAGCTTCACTTTGATACTTCACTCGACCCTATCGGTCCACTAGGAGCTCCCCTACATCTCAAAACGGCTATTTCCATACCCTTCGGCCACCGCGCATGCGCAGAAGGCCGCTATGTCAACCCCACACCCAGCCCATTAGATGCCCCTTCACTTTGATACCTCACTCGATCCCATTGGACCATTATTGGCTTCGCTAGCTCCAAAACGGCTATTTCCATACCCTTCGGCCACCGCGCATGCGCAGAAGTCCGATATTTCAATCCCACACCCAGCCCATTAGATGTCCCTTCACCTAGGCTTTACTTTGATACCTCACTCGATCCCATTGGACCATTTGTGGCTCCCCTAGCTCCAACACGGCTATTTCCATTTCCTTAGGCCACACGAGTTGTCTCCCTTGCGTCAATGTGTGCAGATGGCGCTACGGTCGACGCCGTGATGGGGAAAGGGCGTCCCCGCACCATCCTGGAGCCGCCATTTTCTTTGTTGTTTTCTTGCGGAGATACACGGGACAATAAACACTCGACCGTAGGGTGGTACAGATGCTAGACTGACCCTATTAACATGGTACAACACCTATAGATTATGTTTATTACTATTATATGGCTTAGAGGTTTTTTTTAGGGTAATGTGAGGGTTTTTTCTCCCCGTGACGTCCCCACCGCCTCGTTTGCTCCCTTGCGCCGTCTAAAAACACCGCCATTTTACAAGTAATTAATTAAAATTAATTAATTAATTAATTAATTTATTTGAAATACTAGTACCCATCCTCCGTATGGCAGAACTGTACAACCCAGAACAAGTCTAGACATGCCTTGGTCACGTGATCGTCATTGGGAAACCCCCACTGGGGAATCCCCCGAAAAGTTCCTCCTCAATCCTCCCCCGGAGGGAACAAAAAAGTAGGTCAATGGGCTCTGTAATCACCTTTATATACTACTCGCGTTCCAAGTCCTAATGCCTACTCTACTTCGTAGGTCCTGTGACGTTAGTCACACTGCTCATGTATTTCAAAATATCGGTTAAAAAATGTTGAAAAGAGTACCGTAC
This sequence comes from Hanleya hanleyi, assembly GCA_036873755.1. Taxonomy (NCBI): domain Eukaryota; kingdom Metazoa; phylum Mollusca; class Polyplacophora; order Lepidopleurida; family Hanleyidae; genus Hanleya; species Hanleya hanleyi. The sequence goes on from JAVTVY010014423.1 coordinate 3,201, forward strand.
TAAACTATTCCAATGAGCAGCCAAACTGAGCCCCACCCGAATACATGGTTTGCAAAGGTGAAACTCTCTCGCTCCAGAAAACTCGCTTTTCTAAGGCTTAGCAAAGATATTTGGAGGCGGGGATGGCCCCTATCACCCCGGCTCGACAAACCCCAGATGGCTTTCAAATAAATCTGGTTGTCCTATACAGGTCGGGGAAAAGTGTCTCTCCAATTTTGGAGGTAAAAAAGGTTGTTTTTCTTGAATAACTCAGAAAATATGAACAAAATAGCATTTTTTTTCTAAATGGCGCTTATATTGATATAGTTACATATGTTAACACATTTTGCCATTGATAGGATTTATAGTTAACTTGTTCGAACATGTTGAAATGACAATTTAAAAAAACAACAGACCGCTTTCTATCTCCTGAAGTAGATAGGCAACAATATCTGCAAAGCACGTAAACCAATGAGAAAATATATTCCTACGAAGTAGGCTACAGATCGCAAATTGTCCGGTAATGAGTGAGTGAGTCAGTCCATCCGAATCCTTTCGTCGGCAAAATAAGGAGAACCGTTGACATTAGAACCTTGATTTTTGGCATGAACGTGCATTAGGGCATTTGTTACCAGCAAGTTCTGATCTGAAATAATTCTGATTAAAATTAGATTTATAATTAACACTTCAGTATATTGTTATATATATGTAAGCTGTAGCCTGTAACGTGTAGGCTATCCTGTTTCACATCCAAACTATGTATGTCATCATTGCCAAGAAAACTGTGGTCCGTTTTGCTCCAGCGTTTTATCGCATTTAATGAGTAGGCCTATCAGTTACACTCCGGCTAAAAATACCCTACTGCATATACCCTCAAAAATTCAGCGCTGTTTGCACAACGAAGCTGAGGTGGTTTAACGTTATCATAAAGAAAATCAACGATCAACTGCCATAGAATATAATGTGAAACAAGGAAACCGGAATAGTACATTCATCAGATTGCCGATACCCAAAATGTGTTGTCTCATATATCTAAATAACAACGTGATGTAGAGACGCTATTTATTCGTCTTTGTACCGGTTATGCTCAGGAAAATCACATAGAATCATTATTATCTTGTGCATAAAAGGTGTTGGTCTCGAGTTGAATTACCGTAAACTACATAAATGCTACCTTTCTATACTATTCCTACGAAGTAGGCTACAGATCGCAAATTGTCCGGTAATGAGTGAGTCCATCCGAATCCTTTCGTCGGCAAAATAAGCAGAACCGTTGACATTAGAATCTTGATTTTTGGCATGAACGTGCATTAGGGCATTGTTACCAGCAAGTTCTGATCTGAAATAATTCTGATTAAAATTAGATTTATAATTAACACTTCAATATATTGCTATATATATATGTAAGGTTTAGCCTGTAACATGTATCCTCTTTCACATCCAATCATTTCATCATTGCCAAGAAAACTGTGGTCTGTTTTGCTCCAGCGTTTTATCGCCAATGAGTATCAGTTACTGTCCGTCTAAAAATACCCTGTCATTGAAATAGTCCACTATGCCACATGGCCCTATTACAGAAGATGTAGAGACGCTATTTATTCGTCTTTACCGGCTATGCTCAGGAGAATCACATAGAATCATTATTATCTTGTGCATAGAAGGTGTAGGGTCTTGAGTTGAATTACCGTAAACTACATAAATGCTACCTTTCTACTATAGTACTATATATAAAAATGTGTTGTATTGTTGGGAAAATAATGTGATTCAAAAAGTTGTTTTGATCCTGGACAAGGGCACTGAAAACCATTAAAGAGATGTAAATGTATTTTCACACGTAAAGCTTGAAATCTACTAAACCTATATTATTCAATCTGTTTCCTTTAATTAAGAAATTGTAAAATTAAATCGGCGATCGTTATTTATTTTGGAATGAAGGCGCATTAAGAGACTGTTACCAACAAGTTTTGAGCTGACCTATTTTTGATGAAAATTTCTGGTGATTTTTGATGAAAAGCACTGGCGATTCTGACTTGGGCGGTGCCTATCTTAATATGAGCAGGATTTCAACTGGGGGTGGGGATTTCCAAGAGTTCAGTTCGTGTTCGAGTTCTAATGCCTACTGTACTTCGTAGGTCCTGTGACGTTAGTCACACTGCTCATGTAGTACTATATATAAAAAATTGGTGTATTGTTGGGAAAATAATGTGATTTAAAAAGTTGTTTTGATCCTGGACAAGGGCACTAAAAACCACTAAAGAGATGTAGATGTATTTTCACACGTAAGCTTGAAATCTAGTGAACTTATATTATTCAATCTGTTTCCTTAAAAAAAAATGTAAAACTAAATCGGTGATCGTTATTTATTTTGGAACGAAGGCGCATTAGGAGACTGTTACCAACAAGTTCTGAGCTGACCTATTTTTGATGGAAATTTCTGCTGATTTATGATGAAAATCAGTGCCCATCTTAATATAGGCAGGATTTCAACTGGGGGTGGGGATTTCCAAGAGTTCAGTTCGTGTTCGAGTCCTAATGCCTACTGTACTTCGTAGGTCCTGTGACGTTAGTCACACTGCTCATGTCAATATAAGCGCCATTTAGAAAAAAAAATGCTATTTTGTTAATATTTTCTGAGTTATTCAAGAAAAACGACCTTTTTTACCTCCAAAATTGGAGAGGCACTTTTTCCCGACCTCCTACATGTATATAAGGAGGAACTTTGATCTACCAGTGGGAATTATAAATTTCCAGACAGGAATCCCGAAAATATCGGCCTATAGGCCTCACATCTGACGTTCATTATCCCAACGTCGTTAAAACATATAGAAATGCACATTACTCTCAAGAATATATCGGGTTTGAACAAGTTTCATTTCGCAATTAACAACTCGTTACTAAAATTATCTTACCTTTGAGTATTTCGCCATGCTACCTCGAATGACAATCGGGTAAATGAATTCTCACGGACGATATTTCGATTTATATGTAGCTTTTCTCAAACACAAGAAAGAGATCCCTCCGGCTTGTCCGATATGATGTTTTCGTCATAGGACATTTCAGTTTTCAGCTGAGTGAATCCTCTCCTTAGAGACACGCAATGCAGGACAGGGATCTTATCTGAAACAATTTTTTTATATTGAAGACATATTTGTGTATGGTCCGTCACATATACTGTTCAGCTACAGTGCTCTCCGCTGAAGCGGGCTCAAGCGGAAACAATCTCAGTACACTCAGTATATATCAGGAAATTTTATATCTGACATCAGCAATTTCGAATTTCAAACTACACACTGTTAGCCATTCATCTGGCAGAAACAACTTTAAAATAACGCTTCTTTATGGCAAGCCAAAGTGCTTTTTATTCCGAATTTCCGAAATCGGAATTTCTATTTCCGATATCGGAAATTCTAATTTCCGATATCGAAAATTGCAATTGCCGATATCCGAACCTCTATTTCCGATATCGGGAATTTCAATTTCCGATATCGGAAATTCAGTGACAATTTCTGATATCGGAAATAGAATTTCCCATATCGAAAATTGTCACTGAATTTCCGATATCGGAAATGAAAGCTCTGGAAGCTTTACGAAAACTAGAATTGCAATTTCCGATATCGGAAATTCAGTGACAATTTCCGATGTCGGAAATTGCATTTCCGATATCGGAATTGAATTTCAGATATCGGGAATTGAATTTCCGATATCAGGAATTGTCTCCGAATTTCCGATATCGGGAATTGCAGTTTCCGATATCGGAAATTGAATTTCCGATATCGAGAATTCAATTTCCGATATCGGAAATTGAAGGACATGAATTTCCGATATCGAAAATTTTAATTCCGATATCGGGAATTCAATTTCCGATATCCGATATCGGAAATCCTTGAATAAAAAAGCAGTTTGGCTTGCCATACTCCTTGTAATTACACACATGGGCACGTGGACCGATATAGTAAACAAAAAAGCGAAGCAGTATTCAAATAAGATATCATACTGAGACACATTCTCATGGCATCAGAGTGTGCACCTCATACTGTCAGATTCAGTAATTAACCGTTAATATGAGGTGACAAACTCTGACAATGGGAGAACGGCCAAGATATTGTTCGTGGTAAACGTTCTTCTCCAGAAAGTTTAAAGGATTGCTCCCGCCGAATAGTCGCTTTTCCGTCGAGCGGTACGTTGGAGATCGTCTCACGTAAAATTGTAAATATCCGTGGACCAAAACGCCAATCAATGTCAAATTGAAAAACATAAATCACCAAATCAGAAAAAAACATGACCATCTATAAACTGTATAGCTTGTTTCAGCTAGAAATGAAGATAAATCCTACGTATAGATCCATCATGAAAATCAAGCGTCTATACCGCAGTAGTATATAAAGGACCGATTCTGTCGGGAAAATGAGACTCAAAAAGCGAGGCTGTGGCTTGACGTGGCAATGACGTGACAATGACGTCACAGATGACGTCACATCCGGTCACGAGACATCCAGGCCACGGGGAATGTATTCCTCCGGGATGATGCGGTCGGCGGTGATGTGACCGGGAAGAAGCATCCGCGCACAGAAAGTAGTCCCTTGGGTTGACTTCCAATGTTAATGTATATGAGGAATGCCTGGATGGGATAGAGGTGGTCTTTTTTTCTTGTAGATTTTACTATGGGATGTGGGATCTTGTTTTTCTCGTCTCGAGCTAAAGAACACGAAGTCTCGAAGTTAAGTGGTGAAATTTTTTGAAAAGTTCAGGTAGGTCTGGATAGGCCCATACTGGCTCAGTGGATAGGTCCATATTGGGAAACCCACTCCTAGACATTTGCGGTATGGGTTGTGGGGTCTTGTTTTTCTGGTCTCGAGCTGTAGAACACGATGGGAGGGGTCGTGAAGTTAAGCGGTGAAATTTTTGAAAATTTCAGGTAGGTCTGGATAAGCCCATATTGGCTCAGTTGATAGGTCCATACTGAGAAACCCACTCCTAGACATTTGCGGTATAGGTTGTGGGGTCTTGTTTTTCTCGTCTCGAGCTGTAGAACACGATGGGAAGTTAAGCCGTGAATTTTTTTGGAAAAGTCCAGGTAGACCTTGATAGGCCCATACTGGCTCAGTGAATAGGTCCATATTGGAAAACCCACTCCTAGACATTTGCGGTATGGGTTGTGGGGTCTTGTTTTTCTCGTCTCGAGCTATAGAACACAATGGGAGGGGTCTTGAAGTTAAGCGGTGAAATTGTTTGAAAAGTCCAGGTACCCGGTAGGTCTGGATATAGGCCCATACTGGCTCAGTGGATTGGTCCCACTGGGAAACCCTCTCCTAGACATTTGCGGTATGGGTTGTGGGATCTTGTTTTTCTCGTCTCGAGCTGTAGAACACAATGGGAGGGGTCTTGAAGCTAAGCGGTGAATTTTTTTGAAAAGTCCAGGTACCGGGTAGGTCTGGATATAGGCCCATACTGGCTCAGTGGATAGGTCCATACTGGGAAACCCTCTCCTAGACATTTGCGGTATGGGTTGTGGGATCTTGTTTTTCTCGTCTCGAGCTGTAGAACACAATGGGAGGGGTCTTGAAGCTAAGCGGTGAATTTTTTTGAAAAGTCCAGGTACCGGGTAGGTCTGGATATAGGCCCATACTGGCTCAGTGGACAATATGGGTCCCACTGGGAAACCCTCTCCTAGACATTTGCGGTATGGGTTGTGGGATCTTGTTTTTCTCGTCTCGAGCTGTAGAACACAATGGGAGGGGTCTTGAAGCTAAGCGGTGAAATTTTTTTAAATATCCAGGTACCGGGTAGGTCTGGATATAGGCCCATATGGCTCAGTGGACAATATGGGTCCCACTGGGAAACCCTCTCCTAGACATTTGCGGTATGGGTTGTGGGGTCTTGCTTTTCTCGTCTCGAGCTGTAGAACGCGATGGTTCGATTGGGTCGTATAAGGTCTTATTTTGAAGCTCTTGTGGAGGGACATCCGACTGGGCTAAAGTATCGTCCGTTTTTATAATTCTGCGCATGCGCAGTCTGACCGTAGTATAGAAATCAGGCATTTTGGGGGTTCGTGGAGGTCTGTTGAGTGATTGAGGGACCATCCATGGTCCAAATGGAAAGTGTGGGGTATCAGTGTGAAGCTCTCGTGTGGTAGAGTCAGACTGGCGTTATTTTTTTAATTGCAAGTCGCGTCAAACTGCGCATGCATGTAGTAAGTAAAGTGGGTATTTTGGGGGTGTGAAGGAAGGTGTTTGGAGAAGAGAGGGACCATCCCTGGTCCAAATGGACAGTGTGAGGTGTCAAAAGTGTAGCTCTCGTGGTATAGACCACGACTTGAGGGATGTCCATGTCATCTGTGACGTCATCAGTAGGAGTAGTAGCCAAAGTGGGCAGTTTGGGGTTTGAAGGAAGGTGTTTGGGGTAGAGATGGACCATCCGTGGTCCGAATGCGTCGTGTGAGGTGTCACCTTGTATCAACGCCTGCCAACGCCAAGCTTAACGCTTCAACGCCCTGGTGAATTAGCCCTGAAGCTCTGATTTTCTAGATATTCCATGAAATTGACACTAATTCATCGAAATGCGGTGACGCCCGTCAACGCCTGTCGTTACGCCTTAACGCCCATGATGTAGACCGGTGAGAGAACAACAGCAACAACAAGGATGACAGATCAATCATTTTATTATCGCCTCCAGTACATCATACCCAAGCTGGGGAGCTGCGTTGGGTATGTTTACAATACAAGTAGCCTCTTGTCCAATCAGAGGCCGCCATTTGGCGCTGCATCTGTCATATTCTTTCTTGCCCGTTAGATGTATTCTCGGCTGCTCTTGTCCAATCAGAAGTCGCCATTTCAGAAAGTTCCATCTTCGGCCATGTTCGCTCTGATCCGTTTGTTCTAATCGTCGTCGGGCAGGCCAGGATACCGTTGAGGCAACATATTCTCAAATAGTTGTTTGCGCATTCTGAGTATCTATCAGTGCATGGGTGAATACATTCATCCGATGGGGTGGTCGGTCAGCTTGGTAACGAAAATCGTGACATTGGTCACCCTCTCTACGACCCAGTGTTTGTTGGGGCGTTGTTGTTGGGCCCATTCCAAGACATCTAATTGGTCCACTTGGTCCAGCACGGACTCTAGCGACGCCCGATCCGTGATGGTAAACGGTTGGTCAAATACCCGGATGTTACTGCTCGGGTAAAAGTATCGGACTTGGTCTGTCTCCTTATGCTGCAGCACATAACCAAACGCCAGATTCAACTTGAAGGCCGTAGTTTGATCGTTGAAGATGGCTTCCACGTACTTGAAGAGCCGAGACAGGTTCTCTAACCGGAAATTGTAGATGTCTAGTAGCGGGCGATGACGGTGGAAAAATCGTCGGATCATGAACCAGTGGTCCCTGTAGATGCCACTTACTGAATGGGCGTCCGGTAAGAGATCACTGGGGGCATCCACTGGATCTTCCTGGAAATGCTCGATGTCGTCAGGCATATGTGGAACTGTTTCACCGGGGTCCGGCTGGATATCTAGGCCCTCCTCGACTGTAGATACAAGCAAACTGGGCATGGGCTCGGTGCTCGGCAAGTGTTGGGTGGGTGGTGTCTCCGTACGTTTCATCTCCCTGGGATCCTCTTCAGTGGGACTGATCTTCCTGAGCTCCTCTTTAGTGGGAACTGGTCTCCCATACCGTGGTGACGGACCATGAATCAAACGCTGATGCCGTCTTAACTGACTGGGTCGTTTGAAGAGTTGACCACATTCATTACATTGTTCCATCGCGCCCTTGTGGAGTGAGCGTCGTGGCGCCGTAAAGCATCGCTGCGTCTCAGTTGCTGTATATCCGTGGATTTGTAGAGTTTCGTTTTGATTTTTATACTGTGGTTTTGTGTAACCATCGATTATATGCGAGATTCTGTGCTTGTATTCTGTGAATTTACTGTGCTATGAACGTTGAAAGTGTCTTCAGTTTTGCTGATATTTAGAGGCTTGGAGTCACTACGATTAACTGTTTAGCACGAAAAGTGAGGCTGTCAGTCAAATGTTCGTCTCGTTTGGCGGGCTATGTTTGGCAGAATTTCGTTAATTTGTTGGATGAACAGGGGCTTGATGTGGTGAAGGTGAAGACTTTGAGATGGACGTCGAATTTCCGTAAATGGTTCTCCAGGTTCTATTGCAAAACTATTGCAGACCGAGTTGTACAGTGTGATATTTTGGCCATTGACGACTTCATGGTGGAATTATCCCCGTTCGCTGCCCGTTACAGTGGAACTACAGTTCATTGACGATGAAGATGTATGTTGTGGATTTTTTTAGTGAGTTTGGTGAGTGTTGAGGGTTCAGCGGAGAGCGCCGTTGCTCAAGTTTAAGGGAGATGTGCAGACAAGAACAGATATAGATCAGCTGGATGCATTACCGTATTAGACGGAATTCAACAAGAGCAAGGGCTTGTTGTGGTTCCTGGTCATACACGGGATGATGCCGATGTTTCCGATGCCATTCATTTGGATATCCATGCCGTCTTTGCCAAGCCATATTCTGTCGTCGCTGTCGGAGTTGGCATGGTGTTGCAGTGTTGTGTAACATTCGTGTGAAGCAGATGTAGATTGGTTGTGATTTTACGCAGAGAAGTGAGCTGACTGAGACTGGTGAGAAAATTTGTCAAAAGTGTAGGAGGTGAGAAGGTACAGAATGTTGAAGTACGTCAGGGAGAGAAGGCGCGCAATGAAAGCAAGGGAGTAGAGCATATGCAGACTGTTCACGTACGTGAGGTGCAGACTGTTGTGAAAAACCTGTTCAAGTCATAAAGGAGATTGTCAAAAGTGAAGGAGGTGAGTTACGTGAAACTGATGAACATGTCACGGAAGCATCCAGTTTGGACCCTCCAAATCCTCTCGAAGAGATAGAGACTGTGTGTTCTTCAGCAGAAGACATACACGCCAGGGACCCAGTCCATTTAGTGGATTGGCGTAAACATCACGTCGGGAGTCCTCGTTCAAAGAAGAACATTATCTCTCCTTCAAAGAGCATGAACAACAAGATTCTTCAGATGACGAGACCATATGTCTGTGCAATCACTGAGAAATCTGAGATAAAACTGACTATGGTTTTGTAAAGTGATGATGGAGTTATGGTGGAAGCAGATTTTGTTGTGGGCGTTTATAAAGTACCCGAGTTGTTTTGGACTTGGAGGCCGAATTTCAGTCCCCTATGCCAATTATATGGACATGGGGGTTGAATTCAAAGAGCACATGTTACAAGCATTGAATAAAGTATCATAAGAGATTGTTTCACAACGACTGATTTGTGATGTGTTTGCAATGTTAACATAAACACCACAAACAATGACAGGAAAGTCTCATAAGAGATATGATTAAGGATTGTTCGACAGCGATTGATTTATGATGGAATTTTGTTGCTAGATATTTGAGCTTAGATATAGATTTATGTTGTTCCTCAATATATGACATATATTAGCTATAATATTGCTGAACGCGACGTTAAATAACTTCTATCTCTCTCTGTAAGGAAAGCGGTAGTCGCGTGATGTGATGAGCTGAGGTGTTATCCGTGAACAGCTTGGCTGAGATATTACAAGGCAGTGTGAGGTCAAACATGATCAGTGACACTTTCTTTGCCATGTCCTGGTATTAGAAGGCATCCCAGGTTTCGGGAGTCTGTGATTGGCGTAGTGATCGGCGTGTCATCGATCTTAATCGACGTGGTGTTCGAGGCGATATTGTGGGTGTCTGCTGCTGCTGCATCCAGGTCCAACGCTGTGAATTTCCCACCATTTGTTGTGGGGCGTACGTGCATGTCTTCCAAGTTCCAACTCTTGTACAAACGCCGGCTATCCTTGAGGAGGGGGCTGTTACCTGCGTTGATGCATTATGTCATTCACCAAATCCGCCATGTGGGTGCCGGGAAACACTTGGTTCTGCACCAGGTGTTCGCCTTTATCGTTCCAGGACATGTTAGGATTGTTTTTCTATCGTTCCAGCAAAAAATCACCGATTCTCTGGAACGTGGCGTGTAGGCTCTCCATGACTTTGCCAGCGATCCGCTGTGAAATTGATGGTGATACGCCTGGTATCGGCGGCTGTGGGAGAGATACGACCTGCGGGGCTGATGTTGGGTCTGGTACAGTCGAAGGTTTGTATTCTTCCCAAAACATTATATACTTCTGGAGCGCAAGATTGTACCGTTGTACTTTCTCACTCTCTTCCATTGTAAATTCTGGCGGATCTCGGTATCAAGCGGAACGGAGATTACAGGCTTTGGAGACCTGTTTCGACCAGGGCCATTATTTGTGGGCTCCTTCTCTGACCCATAAATCCACCCAGCACGGGGCCTAACACGGAAGCGGCCATCTTTGATAAAGTAAGATGACACCGCGAAATTTGCCTTTTGAAAAACCCTTTGTCTTGTTAGCTTAGGAGACCCCTTTTCTCACCAGGGTTCGTAACTGTCTTATAAGACAGAGACAGCAGTAGATGAGTAGTCAAGAAGTTCATTTGAAGTTTCGGAGTCCAACCACAACTCCATGTCCACCAAGCTCATCTGGTCTTCTCTATTTCTGGTTTATCATCATCCAATGATGATATCTGTCTTTTCTGGTGACAACTTGTTAAGATGATTCTTTGTTTGAGGATGAACAGCTATTAGCAGAACTGATAACTTCTTCAGTTTGAGATTTTTTTTGATTACCTTAATGTACGAATTATGGCTGGTCATTATATATTTACTTGCAGATCAGTCATCGTTCTAGCTGATACCAAAGAGAATGTTGGGTGGTGTGCAAGTCCAGGAGTTCCCGGGTGAGGATTAGGTCAATATTTTCAGATTTCGGGTCATTTCCTGGTTAATGGTTTGTTTTACAAGGAGCCACGATGGACACTGAATCCATCGGTGTCCCTTTGCTTAGACATTTAAGGGATCCCTGGATCATTATAGATACGGAGAGACACTGAGTGAGTGAATGAGCAGGATTTAACTCCGCTTTCAACAGTCCTTCAGTCATATCACGTTTGTGTCCTTTTTTCACACCTGGGAACCCCAACTGGAGCCACTGCTCAAAAATCAGAGATGGTACTTGTTTACACTTATTGAGGCTGTCATTGTCCCAGAACTTCCCTTTCACTATCCACTCTGTGACTGTAATTTTAACCCTATCTGACTGGGGTGCATTATGGCCCCCCTATCAAACTTTCTTCCCGTTCTCCGGAATGACGAAAAAAAAAACAAACAAGAGCCCAAGGGGCTTCAATATACGCCCGTATATTTGGAATTACACTGGTCCAAATTGCAAGATTCTTTATTACCCTTGATTCCAATTGGTAGCTAGCATCCAGAGGAAGGTCTACGATTTTGTGCTTCTGAGAATGTAACATATATCACATCTTATACTATTGAATGATAAATTAAAATGGGATTAACTCTTGGTAACTAGCTGACCTTGAAACGAGCTGAGAGCTCACATATCCCACACTGAAATCGACAACGCAAGAAAATAGTAGTTTTCCTGCAAATGGATTCCTTACAGGCGAGAGAATTTTTCATGAAGGAAGAAGAAAGTGATGAAGTAAACCTTTGTTTTTGAGTTAATAAACAGGTATGAAGTTCATAAAGGACCCCTCTCCACATTCAATTAGTAAATGTATGTTTTTTTATTTCACAACAGTTTAACTAAATGTAGCTGTTTCAAACACGAGAGATAACTCCACAGAACAAATGCCATATACATGTAGATTCAGTTTTGGGGGACTGTGACGTTGACCTTTGACAAATTGATCTCAAAATGTATGGCTCCTCTTTGCCATGAGAGTTACATATACTCAAAGTTTGGTACCAATCCATACCGTGAAACTAGAGATATCGCATGGACAACAAATGTGAATAGATGAATGGACAGAACACAAGATCGCATTACATGGACGCAAAAAATCATGATTTTTATGAATTTCATGATTTTGGGGGTCACAGGGACCTTGACGTTCGGCCTTGACCTTCATTTTGATACGTAACACATCATGTACCCCTAATGTATCTACTGACACAAAAAAAGTAATTTTTACAGATTTGTTGATTTGTACATGACAAACCGTCTCCCCGTAATTCCTCAATGGACACAAAAAAATCATGATTTTTAATAATTTCATGATTTTGGGGGCAGTGACCTTGACCTTTGACCTACATTTTGGTAGGTGACACATCGTGTCCCCTTAATGTATCTACGGACACAAACAAATGTTATTTTTAATAATTTTGGGGTCAGTGACCTTTGACCTTGACCTAATTTTTGGTATGCGGTACTTTATTTCCCCCTATTTAATCCACTCAAAAAATTTAGCAATTTTTAACGATTTCCTGATTTTTCGGTCACATTGACCTTTGACCTTGATTCTGGGGTCACAGTGACCTTGACTATTGACCTGGATCTAAATTTTGGTACATGACAAAACGGCTCCCTGTAATTTCTCATTGGACTAAAAAAATCAAGGTTTTTTAACAATTTCACAATTTTGGGGTCACAGTGACCTTGACCTTTGACCTTGACCTACATTTTGGTAGGCGACACATCGTGTCACCCTGATGTACCTACTGACACCAAAAAATGTTATTTTAAATAAATTCCGGATTTTGGAGTCAGTGACCTTTGACCTTGACCTATTTTTTTTGTATGTGACACTTCATTTCCCCCTACTGAATCCACTCACAAAAAATTATAAATTTTTAATGATTTCCTGATTTTTCGGTCACACTGACCTTTGACCTCTGACCTCGACCTACATTCGGTATGCAACACATCGTTCCCCCCTAGGGCATCCACTCACCAAAAATTAGAACTGTAGATGGAAAACTGTCAATGATTTCCTGATTTTAGGCAACAGTGACCTTTGACCTCTGACCTCGACCTCAATTTTGGTACGTGACACATCGTCTCCACCTAGCATATCCACTCACGAAAAATTGCAACTGGATAGAAAACGATACACAGATATACACCGGACACGAACACTTCAGTGATTTCCTGTTTTTCAGGCCAGTGACCTTTGACCTCTGACCTCTGACCTCGACCTTCATTTTGGTACGCGACACATCGATTCGTCTCCCCGTAAGATTTCCACTCACCAAAAATTGAAGGGAGGGAGGGAGGGAGGGAATTTGGCTTAATGTCACACTCAAGTTTGTTTCACTCATATGGTGACAGTCAGTTTGGTTGGTGGAGGAAGCTGGAGTACCCGGAGAGAACCACCGCCCTTCGGCAAGTAACTGACAAACTTTCACCACATGGACCAGCTGGGCTCGAACCCGTTCTGGATCAGCGGTGTGAGGCTAGCGGTCACCAGCGAAGCGCCTTAGACCACTCGGCCACCGAGGGCCCTCCAAAAATTGGAACTGCGGATAGAAAACTGTCCCAGATACAGACCGGACACGAGAGACGGACAGACGGACAGACAGACAGACGGACGGACGGAAACCGCCATCACATAATACGTCCGCCTTTTGGCCGGCGTATAAAAAATGTAAGCTCCACAACTTTTTAGTTGATCATATTGGGGTCATTTCTAGCCTATTTGTAGAAACGCCCGAGCAGAGGATCATGGGTAAATTTAAGATGGCGGCCATGGGGTGGTATCAGAAAAGTTATCGTCTTTGTTCTTCAAAATTCCTGCTTTTCTTCGAAGAAAATTAGGCGAAATCTATTTTACCTCACATCAGACTATTGACTAATTTATGTGCCGTTTTTGCAAAGAGAACACTTAAATAAAAAATTCGAAAAATCAATAGGCTTCAACTCCTATCAATCACAGTGACCTACATTTTAACCTCAAAATGAATATGGCTTCTCTTTGGTATGGTATACCCAAAGTTTGGACAGAACCCAATCCTTGACATGGACTTGGAGATATGGCACGGACATGCAAAAGTTAACAGATGGACAGACAGAGAGAAAGACGGACAGAAATCATGATTGCAATATACACGACCTCCTCTATCGATGGGCATATAAAAAAATAATCCATTAAAACACAAAAGATCTTGGTCCCTTGAAGTAAGTTTATTTCATCAAATCGCATCTACATCTGAACAATGTAAACTCATATTGCAGGTAAAATAGGCCTGTCTTTTAAAAATAACAATTCTCAATAGCTTAACTGTATTTAGTATAATATTCTTACTGGATTGGTGTGGAATATACCAATATATCAACTTCCCACAGTGATGATATAGTCATGTCATGAACTGTCGGACACATTCAGCAAACAGCGCTAGCCTAAACATCCGCATGTGTACACTAAAAAAAAAAAAAATCTGTTGAATTAACAGCAAAATTCTGATAAAAATTCTGCTATACGATACAGATTTTGTTTTGTTTTTGAGTGTACCCTTTTGGTACCACTAGCAAGTATATATGGTGGAGCTTGTATATTACCGGTATCATACAAAATAGCAGGGGTCAGCATACATGGTACGTACATCCATGGTGCACAGGTTCAGATAATAAACAGAAATTATCGACAATCAGCATTGCATTGGGAGAAGTCTGTTATCACGGTAATCAAGAAATGCGAGCTGCACATTCATAGACAAACTATTAAAGCATATCAACTTTTTTTCTCATCGGTATTGAAAGCTTTGTAGAGATTTTGCCTTCAGGTAACTGCCGGACACAAAATAAGGTAATTACCTTTATCATACTAATTATGGTGTGAACACCAGGTTTTCACATGAGCGCATTTGACGTTTATCTATCTCGAGTATTGCATACAACTATTACAAAGTACCGGTACAAACTGACTGCTCCCAAAAGAATATTTCATCCCCATTGACAAGAATCTATACCACACATCCTTGGGATCATCTTCACAACGTGAAGGTTTCGCTTTGAGCCAAAGGCGAAACATTGACCATGTTGCATGGAAGACCACATTTCAACCCTTTCAGTGTATATCTGTTGTCTCATGCATGACTACAAGCCATGATCATGTAAAACAGGTTATGTGATTGGTCAATATACACAAGATGTTGCTTTGCTGATTGGCTGAAATTTACAATGGCATTTCCATATACACGATTCCTTCACATGTGTACCAGGAGTAACTAGGATAGAGATAGCGAGGATGATATGAGTATGCTTCATATTTGATAATTGGTATGATGCCAAAGTAAATTTCCCACTCTCATTTTCTAAATTTAAAGTCTATAGAGGACCATGAGGCTGCACACATATAGGCATAATTTATTCCATTTTTTTCAAATTGCTTCCTACATTCCTAAATAGGAATAAGAAACTGGAAGGGAGAGTGTTTATGATACATTGAAAAGGCGAAAATATCATTAACATTTATCACCAAATGATCCCCGAGATGCATACGCTGAAGCCTTGAAATCAAAAACCCTGGGGAAGCAGGGCTGTAGGCTAAGGAAAACAACTGCGAGTAAATCTGTCTGTATTAGGCAATCCATGGCTGAGGAAGACAATGGTAGACCATTAACGGAGTCATGGGTAATATCTGTAACGAGCCTAAAGAACAGGCAGGGATACGGATGGAATACTAAACATGTTAAAACAGCTATGGCTATACATCACATAAATAATGACTATCCTTGTAACGCCAAATGGAAGCATGGTTATCATGATCAAAACGTGAGTTATGGCGATATACTAATAGTTACATAACAGCAAAATAAAGCGTGGACACATCATTATTGAAGCGGAGCCCAGAATTGCAATGTACATTACATGTATTATTAATCTTCATCAGAGACAACCATCCTTGAGATACATATATGGGTATATCGAATAATTGAGAAGTTCATATGACAATAATTCTGCCAACATCGTGAGCACTGCGCCCAAAAAGTGAGTCACTCAACTGATAGAATACATGTACATCGCTTACATTCGATCAAAATACACCTTTACCAAATCCATACAGAAATCATTTGCCAAAATAAACAAAGTCCTTTTCATACATGAGCCAACATACACATATATAACCCAGATCTATGGTCAAGGTTTTTCTTCGACTTTGTCTCTGTTTTTACGTCCTTGAACACAGAAAATTCACAGAATATTGCTATGAATTCGCTGAAAATTCAGATGATTTCTTGGAAAATACAAAGAAAACATAGAAAATTAAGTTGCTTTCTTCGAAAATAGAAGTAAAACATAGGAAATCGTAAGAAAACGACGTAGGGCCACTGTAGCTATCAGTCATTTATGTAGTGGTTTTGCCTGGTTAACCGGGAGACTACACTGTGAAGTCATGTGACTGTCAGTATGTCGGCACCTCTTCCCTTATATGTGATGTAATTGTAGGTAATTTCCCTTGTATACACAAATATATAGAGATTTTTCTCTTGAACTCCACTTGCAACAAATTCTATCAATTTCAAAAGAGTATTCAGTTTTTGTCAATTAGTGAAAATATTAAGTTAATTACTATTCATATGTGTTTTTTTTTCATGAATATGTTCGCAAATTGGGATGATTTGCTATGTTTATCTATAATGAAATTTATCATGCGTTTTCACCTTTCACATTATTAAGAGCCAAAAATATGTACACCGCCCTTTTTTTTTTTTGGAAAAGATAATTACTTTGATTCACCACCAGGAGACATTCATAAGCTACAATTGAAGTAAAAATATCACCGATTAGTTGAAGCAGAAATGAAAATTTCAGTACCGCATAGTAATTAATCCTTAAGAATTCATCAAATCCACACAGTAACAAAACCTTGAAAGCTGACAGAATTTGAAAGCTGAAAAAAAAAGTCCCATAACTCCTGTGTTAATTGAGCCATACACGAGACTGACAATCTGAACTACGTACTAGTAGTATTGAAAAAAAAAAATATGATATAGACTTTACGACTACTACATTAGAGATTTGATTGTATCATTCACAATGATAATAGCTTGGTTATATTTTGCAGAATACAGGTTTTATATTTATGACTTGAAACTGAAATCTGTAGCATATACTATTTTGTGACAAAAAGGGTCTAAATCAAGTCATTCAAATACGCATTTAGACGCGAAGGACCCCATGAAACAAAAAGATTTTCCAGCAGTGGAGATATAATGCCACCGCACATCACCATGCAGGTTAAGTGGCGTTTTGGTCCAAGGCGTCCTTGGTGTCTTGATGTGTGTTTGCACGAATCGATTTAGACCTTTTTTCACGAAATAGCACATGCTTTTAATTTCATGTCATGTCTATTATCACACCGCAATTGAGCTAGAACTTTCACATACTGTGTACAGATATTTTCTCTTGCTATTCCATAAAACAATTATTTTTAGGATATTTTATATTTTCGATTTCAACTGCACCAGGAGTCCAGGCCAAAATCCCGCCTTGTCGTACCATTTCCTTTTCTACACACTAAAAAGCCTTCATAGTGTGGTTTACACTCCTAGAATCATATTAGGGGTGTGATTTACAAAAATCCTGTTGTATATATTCATTTTAATGAAAGACTGTCAGTTTATTATACTTAACATGTGACATACTAGAATGCCTCTATCCCGAGACATTCAAGAAATAAGCACACTTTCGGTCATACATACATGAAAGAAAATGAATCGAAGTCATAGTTAAGGAGAATGCTATATCATTATTTCCTTTTCTCTGATTTTTTCATCCGTGACATCGTCATTTACCTTCAGAAGCTTACAGCATGCAATATTCTTGTTCAAGTTCAAAGGCATAAAAAAATATTCTAAAAATCTATGCCATAATTAAGGTTGATTCGGTTTAATTTATCGGATCCAGTATTGTCACAGAATATTATCTTGAAGCATTTATTATACTTTCTCTCCCATATACAGACATACGGACTAAATCACTCTTGCTCTGCTGATTCATACCACACATTCCATTGTGGCACGTGATTGCCAGATGCGACGTTTGACAGGAGCTATTCAACTGAAAAGCGACGGAGGGCAAAAATCAACGAAGTCGACATATTCAATATTCTATTGGTCAAGCGGGTCACGTGTCAATGAATAGTCTCATTGAGGCAGATCTGGCTGTGATTGTAGTAGAACAAATCTTAATGGAATCCGCTAACAAACTGAGGAAGTCATGTGTGACAAATTTCAAAATATACCAATACCTGTAGCAGAAAGACTTTGAAAGGAATACTGGAATACTTTTATACCGTATTTGTACAAAGGAAGAAAGGTCACACTAAGTCACTCTGCTTCCACGACTTTAAACTGCAGCTTCCAAATTGAGTCCAAGTTGATTGTCTATGCCAACCGCACACTTGCCACAATAGCATGTGCATTTAAATCAGCAGAACTAGGGTGATTTAATCTGTACACTACATCTGTATATGGTAGAGCAATGTTAGCCCATATTTGGGACACGCGGGACATTTAATTTCAGTCTTATAATCAGGGGTGAAAACAACGTCATCATTTATTAACACTATATTACATATATACATGTAGTACCAATCAACCTGAAACAGTTGTGCCAGTCAAATCCATATAGCTGTCCATTATTCTCCAAAGCATAATATATGTATATTATAATCACGGCAACAATAATTTCTCTTGTACACAAATTGAATAAATACGGCTTTTACATAAAATTTGTCAGGGAGTAATGCCCAATAATTAGGTCATGCTTCAAAATATTTGTTTGACCAAATCAACTCACCGAGAGAAAATTAACAATACTTATCTTCCAGCCATTTGTTGTTGTTGTTGTTTTTTTGTAGTAGAATTCAAGTAGAGTTCAAGTCAGGCTTTCATACATGGACAATTGTATAACATGTTCAAAGCAAGAGAAGTAATAATAATGGAAGCGCAATAAACTGTCGCTCTCATAAACAGTTGAAATATAAGAAAGAAATGATATGTAGTATTAATAGGGTTCGATGATGTTTTCTGGACGATCTCTCCCCCTTACCATGTGTGCAATATATGTGCATTACAGTTACGCATCAGCACAAAATATATCATCTCTCATAAGCAAAACAGAAACGCGAAGGAAAACTATGTAAAGTAATTTATCCGATGTGATCAAGCAAACATCTTGATTCATGTCCGAAATAGGATTCTGAAGTATTTTTAATAAGGCTGTGCAAGTTAAACATAAATCACTTTGGACATACACATACCATTCATCAGTCATAATAATCATGATAATGAAAAAAAAAGAAGAAAAAAAAATTAAAAAAATTTAAACATCAAGGCCCTTCACCCAATGAAAAGGAATATCCCAGGGAGAAAATATATTCGGGAACAATATACACAAATATTGCGTGTAGCCGTGATACGCACTCATCAACCATCCAAATTCAGCGACTTTGGTACAATGTGGGAATATATACAGCATATTACAGGCCATTCTCTTACATTTAATATCACAACTTTCTTCGCTTTTATGCAGTCAAAATTGCATTTAAATTCTAGGTTTTGATTGGGTCAGAAATGGACAAGCAAACACTTTGACCCTGTATTCCCCGTTACTGGTTATTGCTGCTATAGAAACAGAACCTCTAGAGTTGAAGTCTGCCAGCCTCACTGGCGGTTAATATGATTTCAGCCTCACTGGAGGTTAACAAGACTTAAGCCTTACTGGAGGTTAATAACACCCTTGAGTTGAAGTCTGCCAGCCTCACTGGAGGTTAATAAAACCCCAAATTTAAAGTCAGTCAGTCTTACTGGTGATTTCTCTAAATCACATGTCAGTTTTTCCATGTCGACAAGGACCGTTGGTTGTGACCTTAATTTATTTTATGATACACCACAGCAAGTTTTCTGAAAATATGCCAGCGGGTACGTGTAGCATAGCTAAATAATATATAGCCCTCAAGAGTATGAGCCTCATACTCTTGAGGGCTATATATTATTTAGCTAGTGTAGCAGTACTATGAATCATGAAATTTTAGGAAAGGTCCCCGCTGTGTTGATAATGGAGAGACAGACAGTGTCCTAGTGCCAGTTTTCTAGGGTTTTACTTCGGAGACTCTAATCAGGGTGTGGCTAAATTGAAACTGCTCGGCGAAAGAGAAAGTCCAAAATTCTATCGTCGGTTCATGCCAATAACATCTGTGAAGGGATAATACATTGTAAATGACATCTGTTAATGGTATGAACTGCTTCAATTGTAGAGGTGAGATCATTTATCTCTTCACGGTCTGTCTGGTAGCCGTGACGGGAAATGTGTACTTCGAATAGCTGGCAGGTCAAAATATTTCAGTAGCTGTCGGAACATGATTTTCGGTTCCGTGTATTGCTTGCTTGAAAACTCATTGCAAACTTTTATCTCTTCATAGCATAAAGTCCAGTCTATCAATTTGAAACAATGTGTAGATTCCGTAAATTAGCTCGCAGGCTACCTACATAAAACTAGAACAATCAGTTCCGTGAAATCTTCTTGCCTGGGCTGGCAACTTCCAGAAAAAAACTAGTTTTGGCTCTTGGGAAGAGAACATTTTAAGCCTGTAACCTTGGTAATGGAGAAGAGTGAGCCAGTACACGATGTTATGAGTAAGCTGGTCAACTGACTACACGGTGGGTATCCAAACAGATCTCTACCAGTGCAAAAGATCTCTACCATCTGCACAACGATCTCCACCAGCTAATATTACGGGTTTACGAATAGTGGTATGTACCAATTTGAGCTTATTTTGCCAGGAAGACCTGAGTAATACTCGGAATGATATAGCGCAGCGTACGCCTAAATGTACGAGGAAATATATTTCGCTCTTGTTTCAAACGTGTGCCCTCTGATTATTTCATAATCAGGGACACCGATCGCCCCATCGACGATTCAATATTGAGAATGTGATGAAATTTTCCGGTCTTTAATGTCTTGAATTGAAATCCTGATAGAAAGGGGCTACTTTATAACGAATTATTGTCAAATTCCAGTCAAATTTCACATATACGGGTAAAAATAAGCAAGTTTATGTGAAAATATGTGTGCTCAATGTACTTTTTGGAAATTAGAATTACAAAGATCTCTACCAATTCCTGACAACTATCTCTACAGGTTCGGTGCATGGAAAGTGTTGGACAAAAATCTACAGATCAAGTCGTATGAACAGGCCTAGTAGAACCAGAGATGTATTGTGCGGATTTGTCTGATGCCAAGTTGCACACGCACGCACGAAAGATGATTGAGGCAGTTCGGTCTTGTCATTGGGAGCTCGGTAAATTACGTACCGATACACAATGTGACCTTCGTCCGAAGGTTCGAAGTGAGAACGAAGAAATTGGCTTGATATAATGAAGATGATCTCAACACTCTTAAAATGAAAGCGTTTTATTTAACATTATTAATGTCTGAGGAGTTACACCATCATATAAGTTGTTATATTTGTAACACTCTCAGAAAGTGTTGAAAAAATATCTAACATTATACTACACTTTACTAGGCTGAATTTAACACTTGTATAGTGTTGTATTGCTCATCATACTGCAATATAATGCCGGATATAAAACTTTTTTTTCAACGCTTTTTGTCAATTCTCGGACATTTATAGTGTTAAATACAACAATTTCAATTTAACACTTTCTGAGAATGGAAACGTTGTCCAGTGACCAACCCTAGATTTTGTGGTGTGAGTAGCGGAGGTGTTGATCAGTAGAACTTAAATAAATGAAATGGTCTTAGATCTAGATTTTTCTGTATGATATACCCGCGAATATCATCACGTCACACGTGTTTTTGCCAAAATCATGGAAAATACATTTTCTGCGCAGCAAGGCAAGGAATTCGAGGCATAGGCCTACAGATATATCCGCGTGCATTGTTTTTATTGGATCATAAACACAACGGAAAGTCGATAATAAATTTTATCTGAATTTACATTTAATCCAAATGTATGGTGTTGAAAATTGCATTTTAAGATTACGAAACAATCTCCAAACTCAGAAACCGTCATGTGAGCTATGCTGATATTTTTAACACTGTTTCCCGACATGCGATCTTTTTATCATCGAATAATTGTGTGGGTCGTCGATCCACTTTTTTATGTAAAAAGCTTCAAGAGTTTCTATCTCCATAGTTTTCGCGAGGTCATTAACTCCCCTGATAACATCTCTCATCGGAAAGATTAAATGTGTGTTACGGCAATAGAAAATATACAATTTGTGAAAGTTCTACATCGATCGCTTTATGATTACGTATAGTTATGACATGAAATTGGAATTCGTAGCATGTACTATTTCCTGAAAAAAAAATGACCTAAATGAAGTCAGTTTATTTTTTCGATTTCAACCGCACCACGTATAGGCCAAACTTCCGCCTTATCGTACCATCTCTTTTTTTTTCAATTTCAAATCGCCTTTATTTGTGTACCGGTAAATGTATCTTTTTGCCAAAAGCATCAGCGTGTTGATAGCACATTGTTCTTTTCCGCCAACGTAACCATGTTAGGGAGACCCTTATCAATAAATATATATGAAAATCAATAAAGACAAAATCATATTGTTTGAGCGATCTCGCTCTATAAAATGGAGGAAAAAAGGGCCGTTTTTACTCAATAACTTTGATTCCTTCGTCATCAATGCTCCAAAACTTCAGGCGCATTAATCTATCTATTGTTCCTTGTCCTTTAATTAATTTGCCATTTTAAGAACCAGTCAATGTTGTTTCAGTAGCGTGACCGATATTTGGCCTATTAATTTAGATAAATAACAAGTTACTTTTTAGCAAACGACCTCTTTTACCTTCATTTTAGCGGGATCGCCCTAACATGGTAATATGATTTTGTCCCGGGCTTGATTTCCCTTGTAGACTCATTGGTTTCAGCGTATAAATCCCCCAGAGTAAGCCTATCCCAACACTTTAAGCGCCGATAGAGATCGTTGTCAACTTCAGCACAGAAAAACATGCATATCACAAACTCATGGTAGAGATCGTTGTAAAATGAATAGTGATTTTGATTGAAATTTTTCTCCCAATCAAACAGGACAACTTCGAGGATTAATTATTATAGTTACTTGAGCAATAAGCCATAATTAAAGGGACAAACACAGCTGGTGTACAGTCAGATATGCCCTAAAATAGACCATTCTTTGATGATAGAGGCGATTCTCCTAATCGACATGGCAATCCTGTGTCCCAAATTAAAAAATAACGAAAATACATCAGGCTTTAGCTTGCACGTGCTATAAATCTAGATACTCATATGGGTACGCTGTGCTATGTGGTTTACAGACCTTTTCGGTGCTTGGATGATTATTTTGCCTTGACCGGGCATGCTCCTCTCCAAAATCTAACAATTTCTCGCTTCACGCACCGGTAGAGATAATTTCATTACGGGTAGAGATCGTTTGCACTGGTAGAGATCTGTTTGGATACCCACCGTGGACTAGATCGTGGGAAAATGGAGTCTCCAAGATCACCCTTCACATCAGGGGAGACAACTCTACATCACATAAACTACACAACAGTTGTGGCCCCTCACAGTAGTCCTGTCTTCATATAGGTTAGAAACCACTATTAATTGTCCTTCCTTTTTATGTAATAAATGAGCTTGGCACATCCCAAGAAAAAGGGGTTCCCAATATTTCGTTGGTACTAATCACCTACCTTGTCAGAGAGACGGGTTGTTCGCCTAAAAAAATATCGATATCTGGACCCTTGATGAGCGGCCCGATTTCGAGCTACAGTACATTGAAATCCGGATGTGACCAAATATCACCATGGAAACAGCTTGGGGGTGGGTCATGAAAGATAGGGACAAAATTTTCGTTCTGAAATGTTGCCAAATTCCTTCCATAATTCTCAAAGTCAATTAATTTATAAGAAAAAAATACCAACCATGCAAATCTTGAGACTCTTTTATGGCCAATCAAGTTCACCGGAAGTTCAAATCCTTGGCTTCACCTTCTATACACAGAATCTAATAGTGGTTTCACACCTATAGGGGCTGAGCCTCTGACATGTCAATATGTTTGGAAAATATATGATATTCATGTAGGTAAATATACTATTATATTAGTTCTCTCTTCTGGCTTTCTTCTTTTTCGTCTTTAATTTAGCCTCGATCCAAGAATCTGGAAGAAGAAATGGATAATGTTGTACATGCTCAAAACGTAAAGTGTGATGTGTTTTTCTGCATGTATTGTTCTGAGAACGAACTGGACAGGAATTATACAGCAAATTTATTTCACCAGCCAGTACTGGTTTACATCACATTTCTTCCTTGATAATGTCTGTTCACGTACGTGAGGTGCAGACTGTTGTGAAAAACCTGTTCAAGTCATAAAGGAGATTGTCAAAAGTGAAGGAGGTGAGTTACGTGAAACTGATGAACATGTCACGGAAGCATCCAGTTTGTACCCTCCAATCCTCTCGAAGAGATAGAGACTGTGTGTTCTTCAGCAGAAGACATACACGCCAGGGACCCAGTCCATATAGTGGGTTGGCGTAAACATCATGTGGGAACTCCTCGTTCAAACACTATCTCTCCTCTCAAGAGCACGAACAACAAGATTCTTCAGATGTCGAGACTATATCACTGTGAATTCACTGAGAATTTCAAGATAAAACTATGATTTTGTACAGTGAATAATGGTGTTATGGTGGAAAGAGACTTTGTTGTGGGCGTTAAAAAAGTACCCGAGTCTGGTAAACACGAAAGAGTTGTTTGAGACCTGAATGCCGAACTTCAGTCCCCTATGCCAATTATATGGACATGGGGGTTGAATTCAAAGGGCACATCATAAGAGATTGTTTGACGACTGATTTGTGATGCGTATATAATGTTAACATGAACACCACAAATGATAACTGGAAAGTCTCATAAGAGATTTGATCAAGGGTTGTTCGACAACGATTGATTCGATGGAATTTTGTTGTTAGATAGTTGAGCTTAGATATAGATTTATGTTGTTCGTCACTATATATCTGTAATATTGCTGAACGCAACGGTAAATAACACTATCTCTCTCTGTAAGGGAAGCGGCAGTCGCGTGATGTAATGAGCTAAGGTGTTGTCCGTGCAGCTTGGTTGAGATATTACAAGGCAGTGTGAGGTAAAACATGATCCGTGACACTTTCCTTGCCATGTCCTGGTATTAGAAGGCATCCCAGGTCTCGGGAGTCTGTGATTAGCGTAGTGACTGGTATCTTAATCGACGTGGTGTTCGAGGCGATATTATGGGTGTCTGCGTCTTTCGATCGTTCCAGTAAGAAATCACCCCTTCTCTGGATTTGTGGCGTGTAGGCTCTCCAGGACTTCGCCTGCGACCCGCTGTGAAATTGATGGTGGTATGCCTGGTATCGGCGGCTGTGGGAGAGATACGACCTGCGGCGCTGATGTTGGGTCTGGTACAGTCGAAGGTTTCTTGTATTCTCCCCAAAACTTTATGTACTGCTGGAGCGCAAGATTGTACTGAACATTGTACTTTTGTCACTCTTCCATTGCAAATTCTGGCGGATGTCCGTCTCAAGCGATACGGAGATTACAGGCTTTGGAGAAGACCGGTTACGACCAGGGCCTTTGGGTGAGGATGAGGTCATTATTTTCAAATTTCCTTGTTAATGTTTTGTTTTACAAGGAGCCAAGATGGACACTGAATCCATCGGTGTCCCTATGAATAGACATTTAAGGGATCCCTGGATCATTATAGATACGGAGAGCCACTGAGAGAGTGAATGAGCAGGATTTAACTTCGCTTTCAACAGTCCTTCAGTCATATCACAACGTTTGGTTCCTTTTTCACACCCGGGAACCCCAACGAGAGCCACTGCCCAAAAATCAGAGATGGTACTTGTTTATACTTATTGAGGCGGTCATTGTCCCAGAACTTCCCTTTCACTATCCACTCTGTGACCGTAATTTTAACCCTATCTGACCGGGGTGCATTATGGCCCCCCCTACCAAACTTTCTTCCCGTTCTCCGAAATGACCAAAAAAATGTAAGCTCCACGACTTTTTAGTTATCATATTGGGGTCATTTTTAGCCCATTTGCATAAACGCCTGAGCAGAGGATCATGGGTAAATGTAAGATGGCGGACATGTGGGGGATACTACAAAAGTTATGTTTTTGTCTTTGTTCTTAAAATTCCTGCTTTTCTTCGAGGAAAATTTGGCGAAATCTATTTTACCTCACATCAGACTATTATTGACTAATTTATGTGCAGTTTTTGCAAAGAGAAAACTTAAATAAAAAATTCGAAAAATCAATAGGCTTCGACTCCTATCAATCACAGTGACCTACATTTTAACCTCAAAATGAATATGGCTTCTCTTTGGTATGGTATACCCAAAGTTTGGACAGAACCCAATCCTTGACATGGACTTGGAGATATGGCACGGACATGCAAAAGTTAACAGATGGACAGACAGAGAGAAAGACGGACAGAAATCATGATTGCAATATACACGACCTCCTCTATCGATGGGCATATAAAAAAATAATCCATTAAAACACAAAAGATCTTGGTCCCTTGAAGTAAGTTTATTTCATCAAATCGCATCTACATCTGAACAATGTAAACTCATATTGCAGGTAAAATAGGCCTGTCTTTTAAAAATAACAATTCTCAATAGCTTAACTGTATTTAGTATAATATTCTTACTGGGTTGGTGTGGAATATACCAATATATCAACTTCCCACAGTGATGATATAGTCATGTCATGAACTGTCGGACACATTCAGCAAACAGCGCTAGCCTAAACATCCGCATGTGTACACTAAAAAAAAAAAAAAAAAAAAAAAATTTCTGTTGAATTAACAGCAAAATTCTGATAAAAATTCTGCTATACGATACAGATTTTTTTTTTTTTTTTGAGTGTACCCTTTTGGTACCACTAGCAAGTATATATGGTGGAGCTTGTATATTACCGGTATCATACAAAATAGCAGGGGTCAGCATACATGGTACGTACATCCATGGTGCACAGGTTCAGATAATAAACAGAAATTATCGACAATCAGCATTGCATTGGGAGAAGTCTGTTATCACGGTAATCAAGAAATGCGAGCTGCACATTCATAGACAAACTATTAAAGCATATCAACTTTTTTTCTCATCGGTATTGAAAGCTTTGTAGAGATTTTGCCTTCAGGTAACTGCCGGACACAAAATAAGGTAATTACCTTTATCATACTAATTATGGTGTGAACACCAGGTTTTCACATGAGCGCATTTGACGTTTATCTATCTCGAGTATTGCATACAACTATTACAAAGTACCGGTACAAACTGACTGCTCCCAAAAGAATATTTCATCCCCATTGACAAGAATCTATACCACACATCCTTGGGATCATCTTCACAACGTGAAGGTTTCGCTTTGAGCCAAAGGCGAAACATTGACCATGTTGCATGGAAGACCACATTTCAACCCTTTCAGTGTATATCTGTTGTCTCATGCATGACTACAAGCCATGATCATGTAAAACAGGTTATGTGATTGGTCAATATACACAAGATGTTGCTTTGCTGATTGGCTGAAATTTACAATGGCATTTCCATATACACGATTCATTCACATGTGTACCAGGAGTAACTAGGATAGAGATAGCGAGGATGATATGAGTATGCTTCATATTTGATAATTGGTATGATGCCAAAGTAAATTTCCCACTCTCATTTTCTAAATTTAAAGTCTATAGAGGACCAAGAGGCTGCACACATATGATATAGGCATAATTTATTCCATTTTTTTCAAATTGCTTCCTACATTCCTAAATAGGAATAAGAAACTGGAAGGGAGAGTGTTTATGAGACATTGAAAAGGCGAAAATATCATTAACATTTATCACCAAATGATCCCCGAGATGCATACGCTGAAGCCTTGAAATCAAAAACCCTGGGGAAGCAGGGCTGTAGGCTAAGGAAAACAACTGCGAGTAAATCTGTCTGTATTAGGCAATCCATGGCTGAGGAAGACAATGGTAGACTATTAACGGAGTCATGGGTAATATCTGTAACGAGCCTAAAGAACAGGCAGGGATACGGATGGAATACTAAATATGTTAAAACAGCTATGGCTATACATCACATAAATAAGAACTATCCTTGTAACGCCAAATGGAAGCATGGTTATCATGATCAAAACGTGAGTTATGGCGATATACTAATAGTTACGTAACAGCAAAATAAAGCGTGGACACATCATTATTGAAGCGGAGCCCAGAATTGCAATGTACATTATTATTAATCTTCATCAGAGACAACCATCCTTGAGATACATATATGGGTATATCGAATAATTGAGAAGTTCATATGACAATAATTCCGCCAACATCGTGAGCACTGCGCCCAAAAAGTGAGTCACTCAACTGATAGAATACATGTACATCGCTTACATTCGATCAAAATACACCTTTACCAAATCCATACAGAAATCATTTGCTAAAATAAACAAAGTCCTTTTCATACATGAGCCAACATACACATATATAACCCAGATCTATGGTCAAGGTTTTTCTTCGACTTTGTCTCTGTTTTTACGTCCTTGAACACAGAAAATTCACAGAATATTGCTATGAATTCGCTGAAAATTCAGATGATTTCTTGGAAAATACAAAGAAAACATAGAAAATTAAATTGCTTTCTTCGAAAATAGAAGTAAAACATAGGAAATCGTAAGAAAACGACGATGGCCCTAATGGGCCACTGTAGCTATCAGTCATTTATGTAGTGGTTTTGCCTGGTTAACCGGGAGACTACACTGAAGTCATGTGACTCAGTATGTCGGCACCTCTTCCCTTATATGTGATGTAATTGTAGGTAATTTCCCTTGTATACACAAATATATAGAGATTTTTCTCTTGAACTCCACTTGCAACAAATTCTATCAATTTCAAAAGAGTATTCAGTTTTTGTCAATTAGTGAAAATATTAAGTTAATTACTATTCATATGTGTTTTTTTTCATGAATATGTTTGCAAATTGGGATGATTTGCTATGTTTATCTATAATGAAATTTATCATGCGTTTTCACCTTTCACATTATTAAGAGCCAAAAATATGTACACCACCCTTTTTTTTTTGGAAAAGATAATTACTTTGATTCACCACCAGGAGACATTCATAAGCTACAATTGAAGTAAAAATATCACCGATTAGTTGAAGCAGAAATGAAAATTTCAGTACCGCATAGTAATTAATCCTTAAGAATTCATCAAATCCACACAGTAACAAAACCTTGAAAGCCGACAGAATTTGAAAGCTGAAAAAAAAAGTCCCATAACTCCTGTGCTAATTGAGCCATACACGAGACTGACAATCTGAACTACGTACTAGTAGCATTGAGAAAAAAAAATATGATATCGACTTTACGACTACTACATTAGAGATTTGATTGTATCATTCACAATGATAATAGCTTGGTTATATTTTGCAGAATACAGGTTTTATGCCAACAGTCGTTCATTTTTTAGGAGAGTGATCACACCACACTCCTAATCACACCCCTAAAATGGATCTAGTCGAGTGGAAACACCAATCCTTACAACAAAGGAGATGGTATAGCAGGATTTCGGTTGAAATTGAAAAAACTAAAATATCCTAAATACAATTGTTTCATTGTAACCATGGTAACAGCAGGAGAAAACATATGTACACAATATGTGAAATTTCTAGCTTGATTGAGTTAGGATTATATTTACGACATGAAACTGAAATCTGTAGCATGTGCTATTTTGTGACAAAAAAGGTCTAAATCAAGTCATTCAAATACGCATTTAGACGCGAAGGACCCCATGAAACAAAAAGATTTTCCAGCAGTGGAGATATAATGCCACCGCACATCACCATGCAGGTTAAGTGGCGTTTTGGTCCAAGGCGTCCTTGGTGTCTTGATGTGTGTTTGCACGAATCGATTTAGACCTTTTTTCACGAAATAGCACATGCTTTTAATTTCATGTCATGTCTATTATCACACCGCAATTGAGCTAGAACTTTCACATACTGTGTACAGATATTTTCTCTTGCTATTCCATAAAACAATTATTTTTAGGATATTTTATATTTTCGATTTCAACTGCACCAGGAGTCCAGGCCAAAATCCCGCCTTGTCGTACCATTTCCTTTTCTACACACTAAAAAGCCTTCATAGTGTGGTTTACACTCCTAGAATCATATTAGGGGTGTGATTTACAAAAATCCTGTTGTATATATTCATTTTAATGAAAGACTGTCAGTTTATTATACTTAACATGTGACATACTAGAATGCCTCTATCCCGAGACATTCAAGAAATAAGCACACTTTCGGTCATACATACATGAAAGAAAATGAATCGAAGTCATAGTTAAGGAGAATGCTATATCATTATTTCCTTTTCTCTGATTTTTTCATCCGTGACATCGTCATTTACCTTCAGAAGCTTACAGCATGCAATATTCTTGTTCAAGTTCAAAGGCATAAAAAAATATTCTAAAAATCTATGCCATAATTAAGGTTGATTCGGTTTAATTTATCGGATCCAGTATTGTCACAGAATATTATCTTGAAGCATTTATTATACTTTCTCTCCCATATACAGACATACGGACTAAATCACTCTTGCTCTGCTGATTCATACCACACATTCCATTGTGGCACGTGATTGCCAGATGCGACGTTTGACAGGAGCTATTCAACTGAAAAGCGACGGAGGGCAAAAATCAACGAAGTCGACATATTCAATATTCTATTGGTCAAGCGGGTCACGTGTCAATGAATAGTCTCATTGAGGCAGATCTGGCTGTGATTGTAGTAGAACAAATCTTAATGGAATCCGCTAACAAACTGAGGAAGTCATGTGTGACAAATTTCAAAATATACCAATACCTGTAGCAGAAAGACTTTGAAAGGAATACTGGAATACTTTTATACCGTATTTGTACAAAGGAAGAAAGGTCACACTAAGTCACTCTGCTTCCACGACTTTAAACTGCAGCTTCCAAATTGAGTCCAAGTTGATTGTCTATGCCAACCGCACACTTGCCACAATAGCATGTGCATTTAAATCAGCAGAACTAGGGTGATTTAATCTGTACACTACATCTGTATATGGTAGAGCAATGTTAGCCCATATTTGGGACACGCGGGACATTTAATTTCAGTCTTATAATCAGGGGTGAAAACAACGTCATCATTTATTAACACTATATTACATATATACATGTAGTACCAATCAACCTGAAACAGTTGTGCCAGTCAAATCCATATAGCTGTCCATTATTCTCCAAAGCATAATATATGTATATTATAATCACGGCAACAATAATTTCTCTTGTACACAAATTGAATAAATACGGCTTTTACATAAAATTTGTCAGGGAGTAATGCCCAATAATTAGGTCATGCTTCAAAATATTTGTTTGACCAAATCAACTCAC
Organism: Hanleya hanleyi; assembly: GCA_036873755.1. Lineage (NCBI taxonomy): Eukaryota > Metazoa > Mollusca > Polyplacophora > Lepidopleurida > Hanleyidae > Hanleya > Hanleya hanleyi. The sequence continues at coordinate 34,483 of JAVTVY010014423.1, forward strand.
CGAGAGAAAATTAACAATACTTACCTTCCAGCCATTTGTTGTTGTTGTTGTTTTTTTGTAGTAGAATTCAAGTAGAGTTCAAGTCAGGCTTTCATACATGGACAATTGTATAACATGTTCAAAGCAAGAGAAGTAATAATAATGGAAGCGCAATAAACTGTCGCTCTCATAAACAGTTGAAATATAAGAAAGAAATGATATGTAGTATTAATAGGGTTCGATGATGTTTTCTGGACGATCTCTCCCCCTTACCATGTGTGCAATATATGTGCATTACAGTTACGCATCAGCACAAAATATATCATCTCTCATAAGCAAAACAGAAACGCGAAGGAAAACTATGTAAAGTAATTTATCCGATGTGATCAAGCAAACATCTTGATTCATGTCCGAAATAGGATTCTGAAGTATTTTTAATAAGGCTGTGCAAGTTAAACATAAATCACTTTGGACATACACATACCATTCATCAGTCATAATAATCATGATAATGAAAAAAAAAGAAGAAAAAAAAATTAAAAAAATTTAAACATCAAGGCCCTTCACCCAATGAAAAGGAATATCCCAGGGAGAAAATATATTCGGGAACAATATACACAAATATTGCGTGTAGCCGTGATACGCACTCATCAACCATCCAAATTCAGCGACTTTGGTACAATGTGGGAATATATACAGCATATTACAGGCCATTCTCTTACATTTAATATCACAACTTTCTTCGCTTTTATGCAGTCAAAATTGCATTTAAATTCTAGGTTTTGATTGGGTCAGAAATGGACAAGCAAACACTTTGACCCTGTATTCCCCGTTACTGGTTATTGCTGCTATAGAAACAGAACCTCTAGAGTTGAAGTCTGCCAGCCTCACTGGCGGTTAATATGATTTCAGCCTCACTGGAGGTTAACAAGACTTAAGCCTTACTGGAGGTTAATAACACCCTTGAGTTGAAGTCTGCCAGCCTCACTGGAGGTTAATAAAACCCCAAATTTAAAGTCAGTCAGTCTTACTGGTGATTTCTCTAAATCACATGTCAGTTTTTCCATGTCGACAAGGACCGTTGGTTGTGACCTTAATTTATTTTATGATACACCACAGCAAGTTTTCTGAAAATATGCCAGCGGGTACGTGTAGCATAGCTAAATAATATATAGCCCTCAAGAGTATGAGCCTCATACTCTTGAGGGCTATATATTATTTAGCTAGTGTAGCAGTACTATGAATCATGAAATTTTAGGAAAGGTCCCCGCTGTGTTGATAATGGAGAGACAGACAGTGTCCTAGTGCCAGTTTTCTAGGGTTTTACTTCGGAGACTCTAATCAGGGTGTGGCTAAATTGAAACTGCTCGGCGAAAGAGAAAGTCCAAAATTCTATCGTCGGTTCATGCCAATAACATCTGTGAAGGGATAATACATTGTAAATGACATCTGTTAATGGTATGAACTGCTTCAATTGTAGAGGTGAGATCATTTATCTCTTCACGGTCTGTCTGGTAGCCGTGACGGGAAATGTGTACTTCGAATAGCTGGCAGGTCAAAATATTTCAGTAGCTGTCGGAACATGATTTTCGGTTCCGTGTATTGCTTGCTTGAAAACTCATTGCAAACTTTTATCTCTTCATAGCATAAAGTCCAGTCTATCAATTTGAAACAATGTGTAGGTTCCGTAAATTAGCTCGCAGGCTACCTACATAAAACTAGAACAATCAGTTCCGTGAAATCTTCTTGCCTGGGCTGGCAACTTCCAGAAAAAAACTAGTTTTGGCTCTTGGGAAGAGAACATTTTAAGCCTGTAACCTTGGTAATGGAGAAGAGTGAGCCAGTACACGATGTTATGAGTAAGCTGGTCAACTGACTACACGGTGGGTATCCAAACAGATCTCTACCAGTGCAAAAGATCTCTACCATCTGCACAACGATCTCCACCAGCTAATATTACGGGTTTACCAACAGTGGTATGTACCAATTTGAGCTTATTTTGCCAGGAAGACCTGAGTAATACTCGGAATGATATAGTGCAGCGTACGCCTAAATGTACGAGGAAATATATTTCGCTCTTGTTTCAAACGTGTGCCCTCTGATTATTTCATAATCAGGGACACCGATCGCCCCATCGACGATTCAATATTGAGAATGTGATGAAATTTTCCGGTCTTTAATGTCTTGAATTGAAATCCTGATAGAAAGGGGCTACTTTATAACGAATTATTGTCAAATTCCAGTCAAATTTCACATATACGGGTAAAAATAAGCAAGTTTATGTGAAAATATGTGTGCTCAATGTACTTTTTGGAAATTAGAATTACAAAGATCTCTACCAATTCCTGACAACTATCTCTACAGGTTCGGTGCATGGAAAGTGTTGGACAAAAATCTACAGATCAAGTCGTATGAACAGGCCTAGTAGAACCAGAGATGTATTGTGCGGATTTGTCTGATGCCAAGTTGCACACGCACGCACGAAAGATGATTGAGGCAGTTCGGTCTTGTCATTGGGAGCTCGGTAAATTACGTACCGATACACAATGTGACCTTCGTCCGAAGGTTCGAAGTGAGAACGAAGAAATTGGCTTGATATAATGAAGATGATCTCAACACTCTTAAAATGAAAGCGTTTTATTTAACATTATTAATGTCTGAGGAGTTACACCATCATATAAGTTGTTATATTTGTAACACTCTCAGAAAGTGTTGAAAAAATATCTAACATTATACTACACTTTACTAGGCTGAATTTAACACTTGTATAGTGTTGTATTGCTCATCATACTGCAATATAATGCCGGATATACAACTTTTTTTTCAACGCTTTTTGTCAATTCTCGGACATTTATAGTGTTAAATACAACAATTTCAATTTAACACTTTCTGAGAATGGAAACGTTGTCCAGTGACCAACCCTAGATTTTGTGGTGTGAGTAGCGGAGGTGTTGATCAGTAGAACTTAAATAAATGAAATGGTCTTAGATCTAGATTTTTCTGTATGATATACCCGCGAATATCATCACGTCACACGTGTTTTTGCCAAAATCATGGAAAATACATTTTCTGCGCAGCAAGGCAAGGAATTCGAGGCATAGGCCTACAGATATATCCGCGTGCATTGTTTTTATTGGATCATAAACACAACGGAAAGTCGATAATAAATTTTATCTGAATTTACATTTAATCCAAATGTATGGTGTTGAAAATTGCATTTTAAGATTACGAAACAATCTCCAAACTCAGAAACCGTCATGTGAGCTATGCTGATATTTTTAACACTGTTTCCCGACATGCGATCTTTTTATCATCGAATAATTGTGTGGGTCGTCGATCCACTTTTTTATGTAAAAAGCTTCAAGAGTTTCTATCTCCATAGTTTTCGCGAGGTCATTAACTCCCCTGATAACATCTCTCATCGGAAAGATTAAATGTGTGTTACGGCAATAGAAAATATACAATTTGTGAAAGTTCTACATCGATCGCTTTATGATTACGTATAGTTATGACATGAAATTGGAATTCGTAGCATGTACTATTTCCTGAAAAAAAAATGACCTAAATGAAGTCAGTTTATTTTTTCGATTTCAACCGCACCACGTATAGGCCAAACTTCCGCCTTATCGTACCATCTCTTTTTTTTTCAATTTCAAATCGCCTTTATTTGTGTACCGGTAAATGTATCTTTTTGCCAAAAGCATCAGCGTGTTGATAGCACATTGTTCTTTTCCGCCAACGTAACCATGTTAGGGAGACCCTTATCAATAAATATATATGAAAATCAATAAAGACAAAATCATATTGTTTGAGCGATCTCGCTCTATAAAATGGAGGAAAAAAGGGCCGTTTTTACTCAATAACTTTGATTCCTTCGTCATCAATGCTCCAAAACTTCAGGCGCATTAATCTATCTATTGTTCCTTGTCCTTTAATTAATTTGCCATTTTAAGAACCAGTCAATGTTGTTTCAGTAGCGTGACCGATATTTGGCCTATTAATTTAGATAAATAACAAGTTACTTTTTAGCAAACGACCTCTTTTACCTTCATTTTAGCGGGATCGCCCTAACATGGTAATATGATTTTGTCCCGGGCTTGATTTCCCTTGTAGACTCATTGGTTTCAGCGTATAAATCCCCCAGAGTAAGCCTATCCCAACACTTTAAGCGCCGATAGAGATCGTTGTCAACTTCAGCACAGAAAAACATGCATATCACAAACTCATGGTAGAGATCGTTGTAAAATGAATAGTGATTTTGATTGAAATTTTTCTCCCAATCAAACAGGACAACTTCGAGGATTAATTATTATAGTTACTTGAGCAATAAGCCATAATTAAAGGGACAAACACAGCTGGTGTACAGTCAGATATGCCCTAAAATAGACCATTCTTTGATGATAGAGGCGATTCTCCTAATCGACATGGCAATCCTGTGTCCCAAATTAAAAAATAACGAAAATACATCAGGCTTTAGCTTGCACGTGCTATAAATCTAGATACTCATATGGGTACGCTGTGCTATGTGGTTTACAGACCTTTTCGGTGCTTGGATGATTATTTTGCCTTGACCGGGCATGCTCCTCTCCAAAATCTAACAATTTCTCGCTTCACGCACCGGTAGAGATAATTTCATTACGGGTAGAGATCGTTTGCACTGGTAGAGATCTGTTTGGATACCCACCGTGGACTAGATCGTGGGAAAATGGAGTCTCCAAGATCACCCTTCACATCAGGGGAGACAACTCTACATCACATAAACTACACAACAGTTGTGGCCCCTCACAGTAGTCCTGTCTTCATATAGGTTAGAAACCACTATTAATTGTCCTTCCTTTTTATGTAATAAATGAGCTTGGCACATCCCAAGAAAAAGGGGTTCCCAATATTTCGTTGGTACTAATCACCTACCTTGTCAGAGAGACGGGTTGTTCGCCTAAAAAATATCGATATCTGGACCCTTGATGAGCGGCCCGATTTCGAGCTACAGTACATTGAAATCCGGATGTGACCAAATATCACCATGGAAACAGCTTGGGGGTGGGTCATGAAAGATAGGGACAAAATTTTCGTTCTGAAATGTTGCCAAATTCCTTCCATAATTCTCAAAGTCAATTAATTTATAAGAAAAAAATACCAACCATGCAAATCTTGAGACTCTTTTATGGCCAATCAAGTTCACCGGAAGTTCAAATCCTTGGCTTCACCTTCTATACACAGAATCTAATAGTGGTTTCACACCTATAGGGGCTGAGCCTCTGACATGTCAATATGTTTGGAAAATATATGATATTCATGTAGGTAAATATACTATTATATTAGTTCTCTCTTCTGGCTTTCTTCTTTTTCGTCTTTAATTTAGCCTCGATCCAAGAATCTGGAAGAAGAAATGGATAATGTTGTACATGCTCAAAACGTAAAGTGTGATGTGTTTTTCTGCATGTATTGTTCTGAGAACGAACTGGACAGGAATTATACAGCAAATTTATTTCACCAGCCAGTACTGGTTTACATCACATTTCTTCCTTGATAATGTCTGTTCACGTACGTGAGGTGCAGACTGTTGTGAAAAACCTGTTCAAGTCATAAAGGAGATTGTCAAAAGTGAAGGAGGTGAGTTACGTGAAACTGATGAACATGTCACGGAAGCATCCAGTTTGTACCCTCCAATCCTCTCGAAGAGATAGAGACTGTGTGTTCTTCAGCAGAAGACATACACGCCAGGGACCCAGTCCATATAGTGGGTTGGCGTAAACATCATGTGGGAACTCCTCGTTCAAACACTATCTCTCCTCTCAAGAGCACGAACAACAAGATTCTTCAGATGTCGAGACTATATCACTGTGAATTCACTGAGAATTTCAAGATAAAACTATGATTTTGTACAGTGAATAATGGTGTTATGGTGGAAAGAGACTTTGTTGTGGGCGTTAAAAAAGTACCCGAGTCTGGTAAACACGAAAGAGTTGTTTGAGACCTGAATGCCGAACTTCAGTCCCCTATGCCAATTATATGGACATGGGGGTTGAATTCAAAGGGCACATCATAAGAGATTGTTTGACGACTGATTTGTGATGCGTATATAATGTTAACATGAACACCACAAATGATAACTGGAAAGTCTCATAAGAGATTTGATCAAGGGTTGTTCGACAACGATTGATTCGATGGAATTTTGTTGTTAGATAGTTGAGCTTAGATATAGATTTATGTTGTTCGTCACTATATATCTGTAATATTGCTGAACGCAACGGTAAATAACACTATCTCTCTCTGTAAGGGAAGCGGCAGTCGCGTGATGTAATGAGCTAAGGTGTTGTCCGTGCAGCTTGGTTGAGATATTACAAGGCAGTGTGAGGTAAAACATGATCCGTGACACTTTCCTTGCCATGTCCTGGTATTAGAAGGCATCCCAGGTCTCGGGAGTCTGTGATTAGCGTAGTGACTGGTATCTTAATCGACGTGGTGTTCGAGGCGATATTATGGGTGTCTGCGTCTTTCGATCGTTCCAGTAAGAAATCGCCCCTTCTCTGGATTTGTGGCGTGTAGGCTCTCCAGGACTTCGCCTGCGACCCGCTGTGAAATTGATGGTGGTATGCCTGGTATCGGCGGCTGTGGGAGAGATACGACCTGCGGCGCTGATGTTGGGTCTGGTACAGTCGAAGATTTCTTGTATTCTCCCCAAAACTTTATGTACTGCTGGAGCGCAAGATTGTACTGAACATTGTACTTTTGTCACTCTTCCATTGCAAATTCTGGCGGATGTCCGTCTCAAGCGATACGGAGATTACAGGCTTTGGAGAAGACCGGTTACGACCAGGGCCTTTGGGTGAGGATGAGGTCATTATTTTCAAATTTCCTTGTTAATGTTTTGTTTTACAAGGAGCCAAGATGGACACTGAATCCATCGGTGTCCCTATGAATAGACATTTAAGGGATCCCTGGATCATTATAGATACGGAGAGCCACTGAGAGAGTGAATGAGCAGGATTTAACTTCGCTTTCAACAGTCCTTCAGTCATATCACAACGTTTTGTTCCTTTTTCACACCCGGGAACCCCAACGAGAGCCACTGCCCAAAAATCAGAGATGGTACTTGTTTATACTTATTGAGGCGGTCATTGTCCCAGAACTTCCCTTTCACTATCCACTGTGTGACCATAATTTTAACCCTATCTGACCGGGGTGCATTATGGCCCCCCCTACCAAACTTTCTTCCCGTTCTCCGAAATGACCAAAAAAATGTAAGCTCCACGACTTTTTAGTTATCATATTGGGGTCATTTTTAGCCCATTTGCATAAACGCCTGAGCAGAGGATCATGGGTAAATGTAAGATGGCGGACATGTGGGGGATACTACAAAAGTTATGTTTTTGTCTTTGTTCTTAAAATTCCTGCTTTTCTTTGAGGAAAATTTGGCGAAATCTATTTTACCTCACATCAGACTATTATTGACTAATTTATGTGCAGTTTTTGCAAAGAGAAAACTTAAATAAAAAATTCGAAAAATCAATCACAGTGACCTACATTTTAACCTCAAAATGAATATGGCTTCTCTTTGGTATGGTATACCCAAAGTTTGGACAGAACCCAATCCTTGACATGGACTTGGAGATATGGCACGGACATGCAAAAGTTAACAGATGGACAGACAGAGAGAAAGACGGACAGAAATCATGATTGCAATATACACGACCTCATCTATCGATGGGCATATAAAAAAATAATCCATTAAAACACAAAAGATCTTGGTCCCTTGAAGTAAGTTTATTTCATCAAATCGCATCTACATCTGAACAATGTAAACTCATATTGCAGGTAAAATAGGCCTGTCTTTTAAAAATAACAATTCTCAATAGCTTAACTGTATTTAGTATAATATTCTTACTGGATTGGTGTGGAATATACCAATATATCAACTTCCCACAGTGATGATATAGTCATGTCATGAACTGTCGGACACATTCAGCAAACAGCGCTAGCCTAAACATCCGCATGTGTACACTAAAAAAAAAAAAAATCTGTTGAATTAACAGCAAAATTCTGATAAAAATTCTGCTATACGATACAGATTTTGTTTTGTTTTTGAGTGTACCCTTTTGGTACCACTAGCAAGTATATATGGTGGAGCTTGTATATTACCGGTATCATACAAAATAGCAGGGGTCAGCATACATGGTACGTACATGCATGGTGCACAGGTTCAGATAATAAACAGAAATTATCGACAATCAGCATTGTATTGGGAGAAGTCTGTTATCACGGTAATCAAGAAATGCGAGCTGCACATTCATAGACAAACTATTAAAGCATATCAACTTTTTTTCTCATCGGTATTGAAAGCTTTGTAGAGATTTTGCCTTCAGGTAACTGCCGGACACAAAATAAGGTAATTACCTTTATCATACTAATTATGGTGTGAACACCAGGTTTTCACATGAGCGCATTTGACGTTTATCTATCTCGAGTATTGCATACAACGATTACAAAGTACCGGTACAAACTGACTGCTCCCAAAAGAATATTTCATCCCCATTGACAAGAATCTATACCACACATCCTTGGGATCATCTTCACAACGTGAAGGTTTCGCTTTGAGCCAAAGGCGAAACATTGACCATGTTGCATGGAAGACCACATTTCAACCCTTTCAGTGTATATCTGTTGTCTCATGCATGACTACAAGCCATGATCATGTAAAACAGGTTATGTGATTGGGCAATATACACAAGATGTTGCTTTGCTGATTGGCTGAAATTTACAATGGCATTTCCATATACACGATTCATTCACATGTGTACCAGGAGTAACTAGGATAGAGATAGCGAGGATGATATGAGTATGCTTCATATTTGATAATTGGTATTCATATTTGATAATTGGTATTATGCCAAAGTAAATTTCCCACTCTCATTTTCTAAATTTAAAGTCTATAGAGGACCATGAGGCTGCACACATATAGGCATAATTTATTCCATTTTTTTCAAATTGCTTCCTACATTCCTAAATAGGAATAAGAAACTGGAAGGGAGAGTGTTTATGGGACATTGAAAAGGCGAAAATATCATTAACTTTTATCATCAAATGATCCCCCGAGATGCATACGCTGAAGCCTCGAAAATCAAAAACCCCTGGGGAAGCAGGGCTGTAGGCTAAGGAAAACAACTGCGAGTAAATCTGTCTGTATTAGGCAATCCATGGCTGAGGAAGACAATGGTAGACTATTAACGGAGTCATGGGTAATATCTGTAACGAGCCTAAAGAACAGGCAGGGATACGGATGGAATACTAAACATGTTAAAACAGCTATGGCTATACATGTACATCACATAAATAATAACTGTCCTTGTAACGCCAAATGGAAGCATGGTTATCATGATCAAAACGTGAGTTATGGCGATATACTAATAGTTACATAACAGCAAAATAAAGCGTGGACACATCATTATTGAAGCGGAGCCCAGAATTACAATGTACATTATTATTAATCTTCATCAGAGACAACCATCCTTGAGATACATATATGGGTATATCGAATAATTGAGAAGTTCATATGACAATAATTCCGCCAACATCGTGAGCACTGCGCCCAAAAAGTGAGTCACTCAACTGATAGAATACATGTACATCGCTTACATTCGATCAAAATACACCTTTACCAAATCCATACAGAAATTATTTGCTAAAATAAACAAAGTCCTTTTCATACATGAGCCAACATACACATATATAACCCAGATCTATGGTCAAGGTTTTTCTTCGACTTTGTCTCTGTTTTTACGTCCTTGAACACAGAAAATTCACAGAATATTGCTATGAATTCGCTGAAAATTCAGATGATTTCTTGGAAAATACAAAGAAAACATAGAAAATTAGGTTGCTTTCTTCGAAGATAGAAGTAAAACATAGGAAATCGTAAGAAAACGACGATGGCCCTAATGGGCCACTGTAGCTATCAGTCATTTATGTAGTGGTTTTGCCTGGTTAACCGGGAGACTATACTGTGAAGTCATGTGACTGTCAGTATGTCGGCACCTCTTCCCTTATATGTGATGTAATTGTAGGTAATTTCCCTTGTATACACAAATATATAGAGATTTTTCTCTTGAACTCCATATTTTGTGCAGCAACTTGCAACAAATTCTATCAACTTCAAAAGAGTATTCAGTTTTTGTCAATTATTGAAAATATTAAGTTAATTACTATTCATATGTGTTTTTTTTTCATGAATATGTTCGCAAATTGGGATGATTTGCTATGTTTATCTATAATGAAATTTATCATGCGTTTTCACCTTTCACATTATTAAGAGCCAAAAATATGTACACCGCCCTTTTTTTTTTTGGAAAAGATAATTACTTTGATTCACCACCAGGAGACATTCATAAGCTACAATTGAAGTAAAAATATCACCGATTAGTTGAAGCAGAAATGAAAATTTCAGTACCGCATAGTAATTAATCCTTAAGAATTCATCAAATCCACACAGTAACAAAACCTTGAAAGCTGACAGAATTTGAAAGCTGAAAAAAAAAGTCCCATAACTCCTGTGTTAATTGAGCCATACACGAGACTGACAATCTGAACTACGTACTAGTAGCATTGAAAAAAAAAATATGATATAGACTTTACGACTACTACATTAGAGATTTGATTGTATCATTCACAATGATAATAGCTTGGTTATATTTTGCAGAATACAGGTTTTATGCCAACAGTCGTTCATTTTTTAGGAGAGTGATCACACCACACTCCTAATCACACCCCTAAAATGGATCTAGTCGAGTGGAAACACCAATCCTTACAACAAAGGAGATGGTATAGCAGGATTTCGGTTGAAATTGAAAAAACTAAAATATCCTAAATACAATTGTTTCATTGTAACCATGGTAACAGCAGGAGAAAACATATGTACACAATATGTGAAATTTCTAGCTTGATTGAGTTAGGATTATATTTATGACATGAAACTGAAATCTGTAGCATGTGCTATTTTGTGACAAAAAGGGTCTAAATCAAGTCATTCAAATACGCATTTAGACGCGAAGGACCCCATGAAACAAAAAGATTTTCCAGCAGTGGAGATATAATGCCACCGCACATCACCATGCAGGTTAAGTGGCGTTTTGGTCCAAGGCGTCCTTGGTGTCTTGATGTGTGTTTGCACGACTCGATTTAGACCTTTTTTCACGAAATAGCACATGCTGCACATTTTAATTTCATGTCATGTCTATTATCACACCGCAATTGAGCTAGAACTTTCACATACTGTGTACAGATATTTTCTCTTGCTATTCCATAAAACAATTATTTTTAGGATATTTTATATTTTCGATTTCAACTGCACCAGGCGTCCAGGCCAAAATCCCGCCTTGTCGTACCATTTCCTTTTCTACACACTAAAAAGCCTTCATAGTGTGGTTTACACTCCTAGAATCATATTAGGGGTGTGATTTACAAAAGTCCTGTTGTATATATTCATTTTAATGAAAGACTGTCAGTTTATTATACTTAACATGTGACATACTAGAATGCCTCTATCCCGAGACATTCAAGAAACAAGCACACTGTCGGTCAGACATACATGAAAGAAAATGAATCGAAGTCATAGTTAAGGAGAATGCTATATCATTATTTCCTTTTCTCTGATTTTTTCATCCGTGACATCGTCATTTACCTTCAGAAGCTTACACCATGCAATATTCTTGTTCAATTTCAAAGGCATAAAAATATCCTAAAAATCTATGCCATAATTAAGGTTGATTCGGTTTAATTTATTGGATCCAGTATTGTCACAGAATATTGTGTTGAAGCATTTATTATACATACTCTCCCATATACAGACATATGGACTAAATCACCCTTAGGCCTACTCTGCTGATTTAAGACACACATTCCACTGTGGGATGTGATTGCCAGGTGCGACATTTGACATGAGCTATTCAACTGAAAAGCGACTAAGGGGAAAAATCAACGAAGTCGACATATTCAATATTCTATTGGTCAAGCGGGTCACGTGTCAATGAATGGTCTCATTGAGGCAGATCTGGCTGTGATTGTAGTGGAACAAATCTTTACGGAATCCACCAACAAACTGAAGAAGTTACGTGACAAATTTCAAATATACCAATACCTGTAGCAGAAAGACTTTGAAAGGAATACTGGAATACTTTTATACCGTATTTGTACAAAGGAAGACAGGTCACACTAAGTGACTGCTTCCACGACTTTAAACTGCAGCTTCCAAATTGAGTCCAAGTTGATTGTCTATGCCAACCGCACACTTGCCACAATAGCATGTGCATTTAAATCAGCAGAACTAGGGTGATTTAATCTGTACACTACATCTGTATATGGTAGAGCAATGTTAGCCCATATTTGGGACACGCGGGACATTTAATTTCAGTCTTATAATCAGGGGTGAAAACAACGTCATCATTTATTAACACTATATTACATATATACATGTAGTACCAATCAACCTGAAACAGTTGTGCCAGTCAAATCCATATAGCTGTCCATTATTACCCAAAGCATAATATGTATATTATAATCACGGCAACAATAATTTCTCTTGTACACAAATTGAATAAATACGGCTTTTACATAAAATTTGTCAGGGAGTAATGCCCAATAATTAGGTCATGCTTCAAAATATTTGTTTGACCAAATCAACTCACCGAGAGAAAATTAACAATACTTACCTTCCAGCCATTTGTTGTTGTTGTTGTTTTTTTGTAGTAGAATTCAAGTAGAGTTCAAGTCAGGCTTTCATACATAGACAATTGTATAACATGTTCAAGGCAAGAGGAGTAATAATAATGGAAGCGCAATAAACTGTCGCTCTCATAAACAGTTGAAATATAAGAAAGAAATGATATGTAGTATTAATAGGGTTCGATGATGTTTTCTGGACGATCTCTCCCCACTTACCATGTGTGCAATATATGTGCATTACAGTTATCCATCAGCACAAAATATATCATCTCTCATAAGCAAAACAGGAACGTGAAGGAAAACTATGTAAAATAATTTATCCGATGTGATCAAACAAACATCTTGATTTATGTCCGAAATAGGATTCTGAACTATTTTTAATAAGGCTGTGTTAGTTAAACATAAATCACTTTGGACATACACGTATACCATTCCTCAGTCATAATAATCATAATGAAAAATAAAGACAAATTTAAACATCAAGGCCCTTCACCCAATGAAAAGGAATATCCCAGGGAGAAAATATATTCGAGAACGATATACACAAATATTGCGTGTAGCCGTGATACGCACTCATCAACCATGCAAATTCAGAAACTTTGGTACAATGTGGGAATATATACAGCATTTTACAGGCCATTCTCTTACATTTAATATCACAACTTTCTTCGCTTTTATGCAGTCAAAATTGCATTTTAAATTCTAGGTTTTGATTGGGTCAGAAATGGACAAGCAAACACTTTGACCCTGTATTCCCCGTTACTGGTTATAGCTGCTAGAAACAGAAATAGAACCTCTAGAGTTGAAGTCTGCCAGCCTCACTGGCGGTTAATATGATTTCAGCCTCACTGGAGGTTAACAAGACTTAAGCCTTACTGGAGGTTAATAACACCCTTGAGTTGAAGTCTGCCAGCCTCACTGGAGGTTAATAAAACCCCAAATTTAAAGTCAGTCAGTCTTACTGGTGATTTCTCTAAATCACATATCAGTTTTTCCATGTTGACAAAGACCGTTGGTTGTGACCTTAATTTATTTTATGATATACCACAGCAAGTTTTCTGAAAATATGCCAGCGGGTACATGTAGCAGTATTATGAATGATCAAATTTTAGGAAAGGTCCCCGCTGTGTTGATAATGGAGAGACAGACAGTGTCCTAGTGCCAGTTTTCTGGGGTTTTACTTCGGAGACTCTAATCAGGGTGTGGCTAAATTGAAACTGCTCGGCGAAAGAGAAAGTCCAAAATTCTATCGTCGGTTCATGCCAATAACATCTGTGAAGGGATAATACATTGTAAATGACATCTGTTAATGGTATGAACTGCTTCAATTGTAGAGGTGAGATCATTTATCTCTTCACTGTCTGTCTTGTAGCCGTGACGGGAAATGTCTACTTCGAATAGCTATCAGGTCAGAATATTTCAGTAGTTGTCGGAACATGATTTTCGGTTTCGTGTATTGCTTGCTTGAGAACCCATCGCAAACTTTTATCTCTTCATAGCATACAGTCCAGTCTATCAATTTGAAACAATGTGTAGGTTCCGTAAATTAGCTCGCAGGCTACCTACATAAAACTAGAACGATCAGTTCCGTGAAATCTTCTTGCCTGGCTGGCAACTTCCAGAAAAAAATTAGTTTTGGCTCTTGGGAAGAGAACATTTTAAGCCTGTAACCTTGGTAACGGAGAAGAGTGAGCCAGTACACGATGTTATGAGTAAGCTGGTCAACTGACTAGATTGTGGGAAAATGGAGTCTCCAAGATCACCCTTCATATCAGGGGAGACAACTCTACATCACATAAAGTACACAACAGTTGTGGCCCCTCACAGTAGTCCTGTCTTCATATAGGGGCTGAGCCTCTGACATGTCAATATGTTTGGAAAATATATGATATTCATGTAGGTAAATATACTATTATATTAGTTCTCTCTTCTGGCTTTCTTCTTTTTCGTCTTCAATTTAGCCTCGACCCAAGAATCTGGAAGAAAAATGGATAATGTTGTACATGCTCAAAACATAAAGTGTGCTATTTTTCTGCATGTATTGTTCTGAGAAGGGACTGGACAGGAATTATACAGCAAATTTTTTTCACCAGCCAGTACTGGTTTACATCACATTTCTTCCTTGATAATGTCTTTGTGAAACGGCAGGTTCTACAGGAATAATCCATATTTTGTCAGAGATGGAGTGTTTTTATTTCATGCTAATCGACTATAGTGTGCCACCAGATAGATATGTTACAGAGTTGAGGTAAAATTACGTCAGTGTTGAGAGAGAATATATCCGAGTTGAGTGAAAGGCGTGAAGGCTCTGTGATGCTACCCATGGCGTTAAGCTAAGTCTTTGTTGTTGAACGCGACACTAAACCTTAATCTCCCTCTCTCTCTCTCATTCAACCATTATATATTCATTATATATTCAATCTCAAGTTCTTGGACAGCTTGGTCTCGGTCATAATCTCCCATTAATCATTAATGGATGCTGAAATCCTGATTTTTCATTGATGAAGCCTGGTGTTTATCTTTGACAGGTGACAAGCGAACAACACTGCACACTGCGGCAGGTCAGATTGTCAACTTACCTCCTAATTCGTCAAACGTTACATTTTCTGATGTTTGAGCGGTGGAAGAAGAGGGTTTAGCGTCTGTAGGGGGAGCTATGTCACAGCTGCTTTCTGATTCTGGACTAATCCCAGATGATATGTCTTCGGATGGCTTACACGCCTCTGAAATACAAAGGTCAACTGATACTGTCAAGTTCATGTTTACAGGATAGATTAATATGTTTCATGAAGCAGCCATTATGGGCAAGAAGAGCGAATCAGGGTTCCAATGAGACCAAATCTACTTGTACAATGGACCAAGTAAATTTAGCCAAGGACTTGCCAATCTATGCATAATATTTAGGGATGGGAATGTGAAAGGAACAAAATCACAGATTTTTTTTATGGTAATGACATGTTGTTATGGTCGGCTTAAATCCACTTAATTCTGCTTAATTACACTTACAGATGGCGTACATTTCAAATTATTTTATTTAACATGATTCCTCCCCCCCCCCCATGCCCACCCCAACCCTCCGAGAAAAAAACATTTAGATGGGTGGAAACAAAATCTGAACAGTTTTTCCCATATCGAGCACTCCCGCCCTCCGATCACTTTCTGTGACGTCACTATTACCAGTGAAAACATTCATTCACCTGCAACGGCCGAACTATAAATAGCAAAGATGAAAAAAAACCCTTAATATCCAGTCGTAAACGAAAAAAACAAAGGTGAAGTAAATATCTGAAATCATAAATTCTACGGAAATTTCCGTAATATTTCTTTTCACGGAATTCTGCTGCTCATTCATGTTCCCTATTCCGTCTTACCTGCAATTTCAGCTGATATACTAGAAGTGGTCTCTGATGGGTCTTCTACTCGAGTCATCAGTTTGGTGCTTGCTGGAACTACAGTTTCCTGGGAAAGTCAAACCGAACACAGAGATATCAGAAGAGAATATGCTAACCAAAACAATTTTTCAATCACAAAATGACATGGGTAGGCAGGGTTACGGGTGACACAGAATTTGAACGGACTCATTCAAAGAGGGAGATAACTCAGTTATGGAATTCTTGAATCATTCATGCAAAGTGGGAGATAACTCAGTCATGGAATTCTTGAATCATTCATACAAAGAAGGAGATAACTTAGTCATGGCATTCTTGAATCATTCATACAAAAGAGGGAGATAAGTTAGTCATGGCATTCTTGAATCATTCATACAAAAGAGGGAGTTAACTCAGTCATGGCATTCTTGAATCATTCATACAAAGAGGGAGTTAACTCAGTCATGGCATTCTTGAATCATTCATACAAAGAGGGAGATAAGTTAGTCATGGTATTCTTGAATCATTCATACAAAGAGGGAGATGAGTTAGTCATGGCATTCTTGAATCATTCATACAGAGAGGGAGATAACTTAGTCATGGCATTCTTGAATCATTCATACAAAGAATGAGATAAGTTAGTCATGGCATTCTTGAATCATTCATACAAAAGAGGGAGATAAGTTAGTCATGGCATTCTTGAATCATTCATACAAAGAGGGAGTTAACTCAGTCATGGCATTCTTGTATCATTCATACAAAGAGGGAGATGAGTTAGTCATGGCATTCTTGAATCATTTATACAAAGAGGGAGATAACTCAGTCAAGGCATTCTTGAATCATTCATACAAAGAGGGAGATAAGTTAGTCATGGCATTCTTGAATCATTCATACAGAGAGGGACATAACTCAGTCATGGCATTCTTGAATCATTCATACAAAGAAGGAGATAACTTAGTCATGGCATTCTTGAATCATTCATACAAAAGAGGGAGATAAGTTAGTCATGGCATTCTTGAATCATTCATACAAAACAGGGAGTTAACTCAGTCATGGCATTCTTGAATCATTCATACAAAGAGGGAGTTAACTCAGTCATGGCATTCTTGAATCATTCATACAAAGAGGGAGATGAGTTAATCATGGCATTCTTGAATCATTCATACAAAGAGGGAGATAAGTTAGTCATGGTATTCTTGAATCATTCATACAAAGAGGGAGATGAGTTAGTCATGGCATTCTTGAATCATTCATACAGAGAGGGAGATAACTTAGTCATGGCATTCTTGAATCATTCATACAAAGAATGAGATAACTTAGTCATGGCATTCTTGAATCATTCATACAAAAGAGGGAGATAAGTTAGTCATGGCATTCTTGAATCATTCATACAAAGATGGAGTTAACTCAGTCATGGCATTCTTGTATCATTCATACAAAGAGGGAGATGAGTTAGTCATGGCATTCTTGAATCATTTATACAAAGAGGGAGATAACTCAGTCAAGGCATTCTTGAATCATTCATACAAAGAGGGAGATAAGTTAGTCATGGCATTCTTGAATCATTCATACAGAGAGGGACAACTCAGTCATGGCATTCTTGAATCATTCATACAAAGAATGAGATAACTTAGTCATGGCATTCTTGAATCATTCATACAAAGAGGGAGATAACTTAGTCAAGGCATTCTTGAATCATTCATACAAAGAGGGAGATAACTTAGTCATGGCATTCTTAAATCATTCATACAAAGAGGGCGATAACTCAGTCATGGCATTCTTGGTTCATTCATACAAAGAGGGAGATAACTAGTCATGGCATTCTTGGTTCATTCATACAAAGAGGGAGATAACTCAGTCATGGCATTCTTGGTTCATTCATACAAAGAGGGAGATAACTAGTCATGGCATTCTTGGTTCATTCATACAAAGAGGGAGATAACTCAGTCATGGCATTCTTGGTTCATTCATACAAAGAGGGAGATAAGTTTTTTCTTTTTATAATGTGCATTTATTGCCACAGAATTGTTATTATATATTTACAGACAATGCATTGAAATATTAATTCTTACCCATCATATTTGTATCCTACTTGGAACTTTGTAAATACAGTACGAATACGTGAATATTACATTTGCAAGCTTATGTGCACATATATACTATTTACAGAAAGTCTGTGCCGAAGTGGTACTCTAGAAAATAAATAAAAAAAAATAAAAAAAATAATTAAAAAAACGAACAGTTACATCAATTTCAACCACAAATACCATTCGGTATTAAATTTGTCTATCATATCATTTTTCATAGCAACTGACTGCTCAATAAATAAATTTTTTTTGACATCGTGCTGTAAACCAGCAATGTGAACAATTTTTCCTTGACATCTACATTGTAGATATAATATTTCATAATCAGCAGAATGAAATTTATCGGTTTATAATAACTTTCAGTTTTCGTTATACCGAACAAAATTTGTTTTCGGGTAATATTTAATAAAATATCAGTTTTTCTGTATATCCAGCTACTTAAAGATTCCATTAGTTCATCAATAATTTCACATTCATAGAATAGATGCTCGATTGTTTCAGTCTGCTGTTTACAAAAAGTACATTTATCGTCATTTCTCACTTTCATTTGTACAAGAAGTTTGTTTGTTGCTAGAATACGGTGGTTTATTCTGTACTGCAACCACTGCAATTTTGTATTTTTGCAACACTTAAAAGGTACCATGTATATAAATTTCCATTCCCCAGGAGACGCAATATCATATTTTTTTTGGCTTTTTGGGATTACCCCGTTTTTGACCAACAACGTGTAAATATCTCGACACACTTTCAAGCTTTTTAATATGATCCGAAGTTTGAAAGGCATTTCTACATTATATGTCAGTCATGGTACCAATTTCAGATTATAGTGGCTGATGTACGACTTTATCGCTTTACAAACACCCCAGTACTCTAAATAATTGGATTTTGTGTTGTATATATTGATGAAGGATTCATAGTCTAAGAATTCACCTTCATTGTCAATCAAATCCCCAATACAGTATACATTGCTGTCATACCAGTTCTTATAAAAAAATCGATTGGTTATTTACTTTGATGTTTTCATTTAACCAGATGTTTGTTGTATATAATTCTTCAGTAGTGACAGGTTGAGTTTTTGCGTTAACAGCTCCCCATGCACGTAAAACGTCACACCAGAAAGTATTAGTACATTGTCTCGCAAGGGATATCAGAAATTCATTTCCTTTTTTTATCAGATCTGAAATATTGGCTGTCGAGGTTTCAAATAGTTGTTTGTATTGTGTTTGCTGTAATAAAAGTCTTCGTATCCAAGTTGATTTGAGAGCTGCTATAAAATACTGTATGTTTATCATCTTCAAGCCTTCAAGAGGGAGATAAGTTAGTCATAGCATTCTTGAATCATTCATACAAAGAGGGAGATAAGGTAGTCATGGCATTCTTGAATCATTCATACAAAGAGGGAGATAACTCAGTCATGGCATTCTTGATTCATTCATACAAAGAGAGAGATAACTTAGTCATGGCATTCTTGAATCATTCATACAAAGAGGGAAATAACTTAGTGATGGCATTCTTGAATCATTCATACAAAGAAGGAGATAACTTAGTCATGGCATTCTTGAATCATTCATACAAAGAGGGAGATAACTCAGTCATGGCATTCTTGATTCATTCATACAAAGAGGGAGATAACATAGTCATGGCATTCTTGAATCATTCATACAAAGAGGGAGATAACTCAATCATGGCATTCTTGAATCATTCATACAAAGAGGGAGATAAGTTAGTCATGGCATTCTTGAATCATTCATACAAAGAAGGAGATAACTTAGTCATGGCATTCTTGAATCATTCATACAAAGAGGGAGATAACTCCGTCATGGCATTCTTGATTCATTCATACAAAGAGGGAAATAACTTAGTGATGGCATTCTTGATTCATTCATACAAAGAGGGAAATAACTTAGTGATGGCATTCTTGAATCATTCATACAAAGAAGGAGATAACTCAGTCATGGCATTCTTGAATCATTCATACAAAGAGGGAGATAACTCCGTCATGGCATTCTTGATTCATTCATACAAAGAGGGAAATAACTTAGTGATGGCATTCTTGAATCATTCATACAAAGAAGGAGATAACTCAGTCATGGCATTCTTGAATCATTCATACAAAGAGGGAGATAACTCCGTCATGGCATTCTTGATTCATTCATACAAAGAGGGAAATAACTTAGTGATGGCATTCTTGAATCATTCATACAAAGAAGGAGATAACTCAGTCATGGCATTCTTGAATCATTCATACAAAGAGGGAGATAAGTTAGTCATGGTATTCTTGAATCATTCATACAAAGAAGGAGATAACTTAGTGATGGCATTCTTGATTCATTCATACAAAGAGGGAAATAACTTAGTGATGGCATTCTTGAATCATTCATACAAAGAAGGAGATAACTCAGTCATGGCATTCTTGAATCATTCATACAAAGAGGGAGATAACTCCGTCATGGCATTCTTGATTCATTCATACAAAGAGGGAAATAACTTAGTGATGGCATTCTTGAATCATTCATACAAAGAAGGAGATAACTCAGTCATGGCATTCTTGAATCATTCATACAAAGAGGGAGATAACTCAGTCATGGCATTCTTGAATCATTCATACAAAGAGGGAGATAAGTTAGTCATGGCATTCTTGAATCATTCATACAAAGAAGGAGATAACTTAGTCATGGCATTCTTGAATCATTCATACAAAGAGGGAGATAAGTTAGTCATGGAATTCTTGAATCATTCACACAAAGAGGGAGATAAGTTAGTCATGGCATTCTTGAATCATTCATACAACGAAGGAGATAAGTTAGTCATGGCATTCTTGAACCATTCATACAAAGAGGCAGATAAGTTAGTCATGGCATTCTTGAATCATTCATACAAAGAGGGAGATAACGTAGTCATGGCATTCTTGAATCATTCATACAAAGAAGTAGATAAGTTAGTCATGGCATTCTTGAATCATTCCTGCAAAGAGGGAGATAACTTTAGTAATGGCATTCTTCAATCATTCATACAAAGAGAGCAACCAAAACACTGAATTCTTTTGATGACAGTTACATAGGCCCTACGATGCTCCACAGTAACCAGACACGCAAGGTCATGTGTTGGAGTCGGCTGACTCGCTGATCTGATATTGGATATGATATTTTCAGGTCTGCAAGTGGCTCTCAGTGAAAATATACGCGAATATATAGGAGGAAATTTGACAAATATAGGAGAAATATAGCAATTACCTTAATAAAATATGGGAAAATATCGGAAATAAAATATAGGAAATGTATTTCCTCATGCCAGTTTCACTCATTTCAGAGCATTGGTGACAGTTTTCAAGAGAAAAAGTCAAAATATAGGAAATATATGAGGCACTTGCAGGCCTGTATTTTTTATCAAAGAAATAAAACATCTTGAACAAATTGGGAGCCAGCCTCATCTTGATGCTGTTGCCCATCAAGGCATTTTGTGGGTTTACTGCTGGATGTTCCTATTAATTTTATGGAGGGTGAAGTAGACAATAACCTCTATGTGTGGCCTGCAGAGGTTTTAACAGCGTTGTCTTTTATTGCAGGAAGCACGTTCCAGAATTCGGAAATTTACTCTCTGACTAGCCCAAGTATCCAATCATGGAGAGAGAATGTCATGGTTACTGCCCATACAAGTATGACACAATGGCCGTGTAGATATATGCCATCCAATCATATACAGGTCCCCTCCCTCCAATATATGTCTGAGATACTGTGCAGTGTCGTAGAGTCAAAATAATAACTGATGTCACTTCAGTTCCAGTGTTCTTGTTGACAAAGAGGGAAATAACTCAGTCATAACATTCATGAATCATCTATTCAGAGAGGGAGATAACTCAGTCATGGTATTCTTGACTCATTCATATAAAGACGGAGTTAAATTACATTATTTGATCATCCACACAAAAGGGAGACAACTGAGTAATGCTGGAGAATCCTGAATGCTGTACCTGCGGAGATGACAGATCACGTTTCTTGTCTTTCTTGTTTTTCTTGGGGCTCTTGGCAGACTTGGCCAAGTTGACAGTAGGTGTTGGCTCTATGACCGGGGGTTTGGTGTAAACATCAGGAATTTCAAAATCGTCGTCAACCTCATCCTTTCTCTTGGACTTTGATTTCTTAGAGACTTGGGGCGTTGGTTCAACTTCTTCCTCGGTATCCTAAATTATAGGAGTGAAAGCAATCCTGATAAAACAAATAAAACCATGTCCCTTACCATCTTCGCGAGCCAGTGAATGAATTGATAGGTTACAATCATTACACTGGCTTGGTTAGTTACCGATGGCAGTTCTGGATATAAATAGCTCGAGGGGTTTTCACTAAACCGAACCAATCAGTAAGCGCGCTGAAGCAGCTCATCAGGCCAATCCGCAGTGAGGTTTGAGGTTCGACTGGTTTGAATTTCATTGCCGGCCAGACTAATTAGAGAAAATACTAATTTAGCATGAACTGGATTCCTTTCTGGCGATAAATTCTCCATGAAGGAAAAATGTGAAGAAAGCGATGAAGTAAACCTTAATGGCTGCTGATATCCAAGATTGTTCTCAAGATGAATAAACAGACAAGTTCGCGAAAAAGATCCGCGCAATTTTGTTAAATTAGTAAATGAGAATGGTTTAACTGAATGTAGATGTTTATTATCAAACAGGAGACAACTACACAGGACAGACGATATCTCGGGAGGACAAATCTACTCGAGTCCAACCTAAGAATATAGTGCAATCAAGCAAGATCCAGTTTTGGGATGCCGTGACCTGGCACTTTGAGCTAATGACCTCAAAAACCTGCAGTCCATTTTCCTGCAAAATCCATACAACCATCCCAATGTCATCCCTACCAAGTAAACTCACTCTCACTCCCCCAGATTGCAGGAATTATTTACCTTTTCCAAGTCCATTTCCATTTCAGCTTCTGGCTCTGGTTCTGGTTCCGGTTCAGCTTCTGGTTCAGGTTTTACAATTTCCGGTACGATCTCCTCTGGTACAGGGGTAGCCAGGGGTTCACCGGCAGCCTTTGTCATGTCCTCTTCGTGGTTACTCTGTGGAATAGATGCATCCAAAAATTTAAGGATATTTTCCTGTTTTGAAACACTGGATTCATCAATTTAAAGTTTCAACAAAAACACATGCACATTTGACAGGATTCAATATTTGTGATCCCACATGGGAAAGACATGAAATCCATTTTGGTATTGACTTGCAGATCTATGAAATGCATGAAATAAATTGAAAGAACATTTAGACAATAAGAAAGTTTCTGTAACTGTGCTTTCCATAGTTACGTCCAAAGACTACTTAATGGGTGGATCACAAAACAATGTGTCATAAATCGATCACCAGTGATATTCGAGGTATTAAAACGGAGGGGTGATCGATTTATTACAACTGAGTGAAAGTGGCGTTTCACAAAAGTCGGAGACCTAATCCTAGGCCCAGTTTCCAATACCACGACTTGAGATAACCATGTCCAGGGCAGTAGAGGTGAATTGTTTCAGATTCTACTCAAGTAGGGTGTGATTCAATATAATCCAGCTGATTGCTGTTAATACTCCAGTACAAGCTGAATTAATACCGTTATCAAATACCTTTACCCATCAGTTAGTTCAAATGGTTGGTGCTCACTTGACAAGTGCTTGCTTGTAAACTTGCCTTAAGGGAAGGGAGACTACTCTAGTCAATATCAGAGTATTCTGCCTTACAAACGAGATTGACTGAAAATTGGGGGTGATTGAATTATTACAACTTCCGATCTTATTTTCCTTCAAAAATTGCGAGTGATGGATTTCCGATAGGGTAATGGATTTATTTAAGGAATTACCGTATTCAGTCTTGATGCAAATGCCCACTTGAGGGCTCACATTAAAAGTGAAATTATGCAAAGGTTTTCTTTTTAACATTTCCATTTTTATATTCTTAATGGGTCACCCTGATGGAAATATCAGCCTATCTACTTCTTTTAATTTTATTTGGAGTACTGTATCTTGTAGTGCCAGCAGCTTTTGCAAAGTGATCCGAAGTTTGCATCTCAAGCCTGGCCGAAATCTGATTTGAAATCCCCATTGCCCATCTGCCATGGTTTGACACTACTGTGGATTTCAGGATTTAACGGCCCCCAAAACCCCTTCCAAACTTTCTACCCGATCTTCAGAATGACAAAAAAATGAGAGCTGACACGCCGTGACTTTGTAGTTTATCATATTCACGTCATATTGAGCCTACTTGCATAAACCTCCGAGCAGATATATGATCGAGGGTAAATTAACAGGCGGCGATGAGGGGTACCAGGGCAAAAACTATTTTATTTCACACCATAATAATTTTATTTAATTTATCATGCAGTTTTGCAAAGAAAATATTTGTAAAATCTAACTGAAAAATGGATCCAAAAATCTTTTTTGAATATGACGTCATGGAGACCTCATAAAAAATGGTCATCTTGTTTATCCAAGGGTATAGTGCAGTAAATATCAGCTCTACCATTAGCGAGGTAAAGATAATACGCTTAGCCCCCCACCCACCAAGAACATGATTATCCCCTTCTGTGGAATTTACAGTTAACCCTTGTCCTGTCGACAACGTGTATACACGTTCCTCGACTGTCAAGTTCCCAGTGTCAACTCCGGATCGTTTTTCGAACGATTTTGGAGCCACGTGTGGAAAAATCAAACCAGACACGGCTTACTCCAACTATAACGTATTATTTCATTTATTATTTCACGGGAGTTCGGTGTTTATTATTAAAAAAGACACTTATTCATGTGAAGATCGCCTACAAAATGTAAAACAGAGCGTCATTTATTCAGAAAAGTTTGTTGAAACGCGTAAAAACGCACCTTGTTTACAAGCTCCTTCAACGAAAACCCGGAAGGCAATCTCAACGTTAAAGATGTCAAATTGAAGGGCAACAACTCTGCTTTCATTCATCACAACCTTTCTCGTGTCAGGTGATAAAAAAGCGTCGATTTTATTGGGTAAAATGGTCATGTGTTTCGAATCCTTGCCATTCAACCTCAATAAACCCGCGAAAATGATGATCACATGACCTAACCCGACTTGCTGATTGGTCAAACTGTTCCAACTGCTCATTACCATAAAATATTCACGAGTTACGCATGCGCCCTAGCCGATTTCGACGGAGTGAGAATGGCGCTGGGTTTCGCTGAGGGAAGCCACACTTCGCGTAAACAAAAAGATTTTTACCGATTTACTTGGAATATTCAATAAATATTCAATGATCGTTATGCTACGAGTAACCAGGGATACATACTG